>JASUUG010000874.1:0-63771 GCA_030449905.1 Luvunga scandens | reverse complement strand
ATAAGTTTGTAAAAGATCAAGTAACTCATTAGTAGTATGAGCCTGAATAAAAACTTTCGTTTGAAAAGGATGAAATGATTTTTGTTGCATAGTTGCGAAATGCGATAAAGTCATCGCTAAAGTTATTGACATTTTAACAAACCCGATGAGTTTTTGATGAAATGTTCGGATGGGCAAGATCTTAATGTGATTAGTGCCTCTACAGAGTTAAATCTTTGTAAGAAAATAAAAGTCGCGATTTAACATTTATTAGTTTCTCTTCGTGCCTAAAGATGACTAACTTTTCTCCCTAAGGTTGGTGGAGTCGGACAAGCGACCCAGCGACTTTAGTCTTGCCCAGGATGATGCCTAACACTTGGCTTCCTCGATATAAGCGTACGAGACCGGTTTGATAACCCGGTCACACCAGCCGTATAGAAATGTAAATTTCTTCGCTGTATACTTCGACGAGATCTGTGTTTGTCTCAGCGGGCTTTTCTTTATGTTTGCGTATTTAAGCGCAGAAGGCTTCATGAAATATTCTTGAATTGTTTATTTGAGTGACTCTGCTATTGGGATAACTACCAATAATTTGTGAGTCTTAAAAAGGTCATATTCTTGGTGACAATGGTTCCACGGTATATATGAGGTAGCATGTTTATGTCAATGTCGTAAAGCACGATGGCTCAAAGTAAAAAAGGAAATAAGTAAAAGAAAAAGAAAATAATGATAAAATTATTAAAGACAAGAATGCGATTGATATAATAACAATGAAATAAAATAACGGTAAAAGGATATTTACGAGGTAATTGTGGTATGCGTAGCTCTGTCTTATACGGTTTAACGTCAAAAATGGCGAGCATACTACATAGGTTGAGAATAAGCTTCCCGTCAGTTTTCTTATAAACTATGAAACATGGTCGTTTATAGTGATTCAAAAACTATATTGTATACTCTCTTTTTTTTTGAAATAATAGCCGTAAGCGGAGAATTGCTCTTTCTCACGTATCCATTGGAATGCATTTCGAAAAGGATATCATCCAATGACTTTTATTCAAGCAATCCCAATGAATTGAATCTTATCTTCCTGTATGAGACATCATTTCTAACGAACGAGGATTTTTATTGTATTTCATTTTGGGGCAGCTTATGACAATCGGCATGAAGTTTTGAGCTCTTTGTTTTCTTGAGTATTTCCTTTACCCCTGGTAAGCATATATCTGTAAATTTGAGGCGAATCACGCCAAATATGCTGGCCTTGATTATCAGCGGATGCGGTAGGATATTATTCCTCATAACAATCACTTGTCATTGATTGAACTTTATAGATTTTAAAGGGCGTGCGAGTGAAGAAATCGTTGTGAAGCTTTGCTAGAATAGTGTTTTACGTTTATACATTAATCTCGAAATATCGATTATTATGAAGCTGATGTAACAGAGCTTTGATTATTGTGAGATCTAGTTATTCACCATAGCGGATTAACAAACTAAAGAACATAAAAAAAAAAAAAAAGTAATAATAATTTTACAATCGTCACTGCTTATTGAATTTACATGAGTTCCATTTTGATGTCATTGATACCTCGCCGATTTTTGAGTTGTCTTTCTAAATCCTTAACATGAGATACCAAGCTACGGTGGTTGTAAATCTAAAAAATACGATGTGTTTTTACAAAAATCGTATCCCCAGCTTTCGAATGCGATTTATGCATGTTGAAGTTATCGAGAAGGTTTAAGAAAATCTGTCTAGTTGAGACAACGTGATTAAAAGTGATAAAATAAAATTGAATAGTTAAATAAACACAATTTTACAAAAGTTTAGATCATCGAAGAAGAAAAAAAAGAAAAATAAATCTCGGTTAAATTTGGTGGAGTCGTTTAAATCATTTGGTGTCTCTCAATTTGGTTGATGCTATAGATATGGCTTTAATCTTTGACCATTAAATTTAAAAGTGACCTTAGTTCTTTGGATCCTTGATTTTAATTGCTTTATATGGAAAAATCTTATGAACAATAAAGGGCAAGTCCATCGAAGCGTAACCTCACGAGAATATGTGCAAGCGATAATTAAATAAAAGCACTTTTGACTTGAGGTGAAAGATTTTCTTATAATTTGCTTATCATGGAAAAGCTTTCATTCAGCTAACGTAAATCTTGGCATTTTCATATTCATCATTGCGAATTTCTTCATGCTCGCGGTGTAATCTTTTTGCGAGCTAGCTTGTTGCGTGTCAAGTTTGGTATTTCTTGAGGCCCGAGTATGCCGCGATCTTCCAGGTTTAGGAGTAGGTCATGGCTTTTCCATTTACTAGTCTATAGGGGTGACATCGATTTGAGTTTTTGAAAGGTTATTACATGTGCCCGTAATCATCGCATAGTCCACTGCAATGGGTATTAATTCATTTTAGCAGCAGTAGCTATGCTCACGACTTTTTGAGGACAACTTTGCGTAGGACAGGCTGAGCTATAAAAAATGAGGTAAATGATACATAGGTTTAACAATTTAAGGACTTCATTTCTAACGACTTATTTCATTGGGTTGATCAACGTTGCATTTCCCTGGTAAGTTTAACATTTTCATCAAAGGTGAATGTAATGCATATAGTCTCTAGGTTTATCCTTTATGTTGGCTATGACCCACGTCCATGCTCCTTTGTGCACTTTAAAAACTTGACAACTTACCTTTTTATTTGTCATTTAGGGATGATGAAATGATTACGTGACAGTCTTTCTTCTCCCGAAACGCATATTCCAAGTGTCGGGTAATGGTTTGAGCTCGAGTTTTGGTGGTGATTACGATGATGGGTTGAGTTTTACTTCTGTGGTGCTAATTGTTCAACTCTTGCTTTAATTTATTATTGTCCATGGATGGTCTTTGAATCAAGTAAGGCGTTAACGCTTCCTCTTAATTTGTTAATATCAAAAAATCAAACGGCAAAATGAGTTAGACATGTTTGTAAAAGCGGTCATCCATTTGAAAAAAATATTATCAAGCTAATTCTTATTAAATCTACAGCGACAATTTCATTATCGGCATTGTGAGGTTGTTTGGCAATGTTGAAGATATTTAGCTCCGTAGTCATATTGCCAAGGACAATATATATTTAGTCTTGCATTGAGTGTGAGCATCAGCATTCTTAAAAAGGTCATCACAGGATAATGGGGATGTCTTTTCTTGAATCTCTGGACTAGTTGAGTGTCGATTGAATGAAATCATAGGAAAATAAAACTTATTTACCTATATAAGCACGTCTCTATAATCTTGAAGGTTTTCATGGCGTCTATGACTATAACACCTTCTGATTGGGTGTAATTCTCCCCGTCTAAGTTTTCTGAAGTATTGAGTAAAGCGAGACATTTATACTAGCTCACAAGTCCCGACAAAGCATTCTCGATTGTGTGGTTCACTTTATAATATATGAGATAGTAGGGGAGTGCTAGTACTTTTATATTTTAGAGAATTTTATATTGGAGTATAGAAGTAATGCTTTTTGTTAAAGGCATTCTTTTGACCGTTAATGTTTATCTTTTTAGTAGTACAGTCTTTAAGAAACTTTGCGTAAAATGACAACTTGTTTTATAGCGTCTAACAACAAAAGATGTTAACAACTTTACATTTAAAGATTTCAAAAATCTCGTTTGTGGATTTTCTTTATTTGCTTTAAGCTAACCTCACGGGAAATAGAGGCTTTAAGACGTATTATCGTGGGTTGGTTTCTTTTCTCTTTAATGATGAGTGTTTTGCATTTAAAGGTATAATTTGAGTTATTTTTACAGGTATTCTCTAACTTTGTTGTCGACTTAACTTTCGCTCCAAAGTCATGTGGCGACTTTAACCTCACATGTTCTTGAGAGTGAGCGGTGCTTCTTGTATCTTGCTTTAGGATCGGGCATTGGTTAACTTGGGAATTTCTGGTTCTCAGCGATCATTGCCAAGGTTTGAATTGAAGAGACGAGTTGTCTACCATCTTTTTGAGGTTTGAAGCGATTGGGTTTGCAAGTTGAAGCTGCTCTGTCTCACACGACATGATTAATCGATGGTGTTTGTTTTGTTGCTTGATTGTGGAGTGAGTAAGATTAACTTAGAATGCGGAATGTATCCTCCAGTGGTTTTGGGTTGAAAGTAGTTCGGGTTTTGATTGTATAGTTTAAATAGTTCTTGAAAGGCGGGAGGATTTTGAGGAATGGTTGCATTGGTTGAGTTGGAGACATTGATCCCGTTACATTAGAATCGCTACGACCATGAAAAAATTGGGGTAGTCTCTCCGTCGAGGATTATAAGTGTTGGAATTAAGGTTGTAGTTTGATGGCTTTTCTTATTACCACGCATGGCATTGGCTTGATTTGGGTATGAGTCATGGTCATGAGGCTCTGTTGATTTAAGCGATTGTTAACGATCTTTTTTATCGGGAAAGTCGCCTGCTATTATTTCTTTGACTTATACAATTTGAACTTGACTCGTTAATATGAACCTCATTCGCCCTTTTATTCTTATTATTCACGAGTGAACAACTCCATTGTTGTGAATTATCTGTTGTCTTTAGAAGAAATCCGAATCTCGATGCTCTTTTTGACATTAGCTCTTTGACTTGTCGCCATTAGCTATTGTTTCACATACAATAATCATTAAAAAGTATTGGCATTGAAGCCATTTCTTGTACCCATGATGTGGACACTTTGAAAATAGCCCGTTAAATTACTCGTGCTTGAAAAAAGCTGCCGTCTTCTCTTTGGGTAAGGCTTTTGAAATTTTCTGAATAGCATTGGTTTTATGTCTTGGGAAGTATTTATTCAAAAATTTTTATTCCATTTTTTCGTAATGTAATCTTTATAAAGCGTGATCATTAAACCATGAAAAAGCTACATCGTCACAAAGAAAATGGGAATAATCTAAGTTTAACATAAGTAAATCAGAAAAATTCCTGTATTTAAAAGTTTGTCTGACTGTGAAATCATTTAGATGATTATATGGATCTTTATTTTACAGGTCATAGAATGTTAGGAGACAATTTAGCACACTAGTTTTAACTCAAAACTCTTGCAACTACATTTGAGTATCTTATCATGATGTGCTCAAGTTAGGCTAAGGGTAAAGTAGTCTCAAATGGCACTTCTTGTGGTTACCGGTGGCAAATTCATTCTGATTTTATTTTAATTCAACATGTTTGTGTCTTGTAAAGTATTTTTTAGTTGAAATCTTGCTAAGAACGAATTAGGTAATTGTGACCTACGTTATGCATGCGAAAAAACAAAAGAACAAGAAAAATGATAACAAAACTAATAAAAAAAGAAAAAGGAGAAATTGTAATCTTAGCACATCACGTTGTTACAACTTTTTTATGAAAACAAACTCAGTGCTACATAGAAAAATACATAAAATTAATTAAAATAAATTAATAGGCGGTTGAGCGCATCAAATTAACAAAATAAAAATACTTGTGAAAATTAAATTACAGAATTTAAAGCGAGAGAAAAAATCTCACCAAGAAATGCAAATGCATTTTTTCTCATTTTTTATAAATAAAAAAAAGAAAACAACTAACAAAATAAATAAATTATTTACAAAAATTAATTCTCACATTAAAATAACTTACCTCCCAAACATGACACTAAAAATTTATTGTGTAAATTTTATTGAACTTCTGAAATCTGTAAATCTGTTGTAAAATAAATCAGCAATGATGAGTGTCGTCTCATGAAAAGGTGAGTTTTAATTGCGTTTAAAATTAATTTTCTAAGTGGATAGTTGGATTTATTGTGAATGTGACATAAACTATCTTATGATTTAAATTAAGCGATGGGAATAAACTATTAAAATGAAGTCTTGGGTTTTAGGATTTGTCTTTCAGCGTTATTTATGGGTTTAACATTCGCCCCATTAGTGCAAATTAAATAATGAAGGGGGATTTTCACTCGCATGAACCTCACTCTAATTAATATAGTGCTAAGTGCTTCCACACGTCCAAAATAGTAATAGCCTTGCCTTTGGGAGATAGTTATGCAGAAATATTTGACAAGATTATTATTATCTATCGACAAAAAGTCAAAACATCGCGTAAATCGAGAGGGGAAGAAAAAGTAAATTTACCAAATTAAGCCCATCAGCATGTTGAGACTTCCACGATAAACGAAACTTGAAAGAAAATTAGCTACTATAATTGAATTAGGGATAAAATTGAAATTTATTAAAATACATAGAAAATACAAGATAGAGAAGGAATTAAAAAATAGAGCTAAAAAAATGAATTCGGGGTGTTAAATTAGGCGAGAACTCTCTTTTTATAAATACAATGAGTAAACAATGGCTATGAGTTAAAACAATTTAAACGCTCAAGTGTGACACGTGGCTAATTATGGTTGGATAGAACACATCATCGGTGTCATTCGTGCATATATCTTTGTCTGGAAATTTTATTGAACTGCGCGCAATACATTGTAGAATAGATCCAACGGTGGCGAGTGTTGATCATTAGGAGGTGGATTTTAATTGCTTTTAGAATGAATTTTAAGTTGGTGGTTGGTTTATAATAACGATGATGTGGCATGTATTAATTTAAATTAAAAAGGCTGTAGGAATAAATTATTAAAATGAAGTGCTTGGATCTCTGGGATGCATTCTCGACATCATCAGGTGGCTTAACATTCATTATTAGTCGAATTAAATCATGAGCGGAGATTTTTCACTCTAATGAACCATATTCTAATAGATATGGCCAGGTGCCCGAATAGTAATAATAGCCGCTGGGAAGCGGTTATTCGGCCGATATCTAGAAAAGATTATTATTATTTGTCTCACGAAAAGTCAAAACATCCACACGTAAATTAAAGGGAAGGAAAAGTAAATTTGCAAATTAAGCCCATGGCGTATGTTGAGACTTCACCTTTAACAAGCTGAAAGGAAATTAGCTACTTCGTGAGTGAACTAGGGGTAAAATAGGAATTTTATTAAAATACGTAGAAAATATAAGATGGAGATGGAATTATAGAAAATTGAGCTTAAAAATGAATTAAGGCTGTCAAATTAGGGGAGCCGCTTTTATAAATCTGTTTGAGTAAATTATGGCCATTGGATTAAAATAATTTGAATGACTTAAGATTGTGTGCTTACGTAGTAAAAATTCTTATTGGATAAAAGCATCGTCAGGCTGTCATTCGATGTATATGCATGTATCGTACCACATGTTTTCCGGTCCCTTTAATATTACTCTTGCGTCGTCGTTGACATTTTGGTCGATAAATGCGTGACGCGTCATCGATCAATGCCACATAAGCGATCAATTCCACATCATTCATCGATCAAATGCCCGTCGCTTCGTGCGGTGTCACGTCATCATCACGGTCTGGCGTTATCATCTGATGCCCGTCATCGTTCATTGTTGAACAATGCCGTGAAACGATGTCGTATATATGATGCGGTATATGTGCAATACCATTTATCTTTTTATCTTTCTCTGGGTTTTATTTATGTCACGAGTTTAAAATTGCTGTTACGTTTTTACATATGATCTCTTCGTTCATTGTGAAATGACAATGATATCACAAAATACATAAAATACTTAATTAAAATAAAACATACATAATTAAATTCTGGGACTTAAAGACATAAAAGTAGGGATGTTAGTGAGACTTGGTGTAAAATGATGATTTTCTCAGAAACATTATAAATAAACACTTTCTAGTACTCACAATATACATGTGTCATAAATACGTTTTTGAGTCCCGCAATATCTTTGTCACATCTGTTATAGTCATTTTATGCCTTTAGTTTTACGTGTTTACTCCGCTTTAATATCAATGTTTTGCAACTTAATAGTTGTGATTTACTTGTGTTTTATTTTTATAGGTGCGATTATTGATTGGTCTTAAATTGGTATAAGATGATGTTTGAGGATGAATTGATTTATTGGATAAATTCTCGATTTCGAAAGAAGTTTGTTGATAAGCGTGGCGCGTCTTTATCAGCTGCGGACTTGACATTTTTATTTTAATGTGTTTTATCTTTTTATTACTCTTGTAAGTTTAGATAAGATTTTAGATGTTTTTATCTTTATCATTTTTAAGAGAAGCTATAAAAAAGGAGATAAAGAAGGATGAGGGGATTAAATTAGAATTGGATTATTAATTGTTTTTATCTTTTTAGGGTTTTCTCTTTTTCTACATGAGGAACTAAACTCATTTTTTTAGTTGAAGGTTAATGAAGCTTTGATTCGCTAAATCTTGTGAGATCTTTCTTGTCTTTTAATTGTTTTATTACTTTTTTGGGTATTTGTTTATTCTCACGAATTATTGTAATGATTATGTTTGCTAATTAGATAATTGGCCCTATTTAATTATTAAGCAATCTACTTCTTGCCAATTGAAAGATTCATCGTATGAAGATTTTGATATTTGTGGAAAATAACATAGCGATCGTTGTGTTATGGGAATAAGCAATCTAATTTAAATGAACCGTCGTATCGTTTGTTAATTAGGATTTGGGTTTTAATTTTTGGTGTCGATTAATTAAATCTTATGATCGTATCTGGATTGTACATTGATTAGGAAATAACCAATGGTCATGCCTTGGTTATCAACTAATTAAGGAGAGATTGGCTATTAGAGTGTCTCGATGCATTTAACGATCTGATTCATAAGCGATAATGATTTATAGTTGTATTGATGATCGATGGTCGAATCAAGTTGAATTAATTCCTGACTAGAGTTTTCTCATTTTGAATTACACTTTTAATTTGCATTCTTATTAATTTAAATTGATTTTTCATTATTGTTAATAATCCCACGAATTTTACATTTTATTTTTAAAAAAATTTAATAATTACCCGTCTCTGTGGACACGACTTTTTCAATCAACTATCTGTGATTTTGTTAGGTAGGTATTTATATTTCTTGGCTTGACACCCAATTAAATTTTGGTGCGTTCAAAGGGATTGGTGTCATTTATTTAATACCTTTTACGTTTTACTTGGTTTATGGTTCGTTTTTCTCGTACAGGTAAACTTTTGTTTAATCCTGAAATTGAGAAAGGCGGCTCGTAGGGGTGAGACAATGAGCCAGCGAGATAACAACAATCCTCGTCACCTTTGTTTTAAAGCTTGAGTCTGATGTTTAATTTGGTTGAATCAAATCTAGCGATTTCGAAGAACAAGTAATGGATAGAGCTGCACCTGCAGAAAGAACTCTTCGAGAGTTAGCTAAACCAAATTTGAATCAGCAACCACTCTGCATTCAATATACGGACCTGGAGGTAAATTTTGAATTAAAATCTGGTCTTATTCATTTTATTACACTAAGTTTCCACGGTTTTGCGGTGAAGATCCTCGTAAACATCTCGAGGAGTTTCATGTTGTGTGTTAGCATGAGGCATTAGGTGTAAGCGAAGAAGCGATTAAGGCTGCGAGCTTTTCTTTCTCTTTAGATGGGCTAGTAAAGATTAGGTTTGTATTATTACCTCACGGATCGATTACGTTGTGGAATGATTTGAAGAAGCGATTCACAAAAAGTATTTTCTTGCTTGAGCTGCCAACATCGAGAAAAGACATTTGTCGTGTCCAGACAACTTCCTGGAGACTTTGTATGAGTATTAGGAGCGATTGAACAATTGTGTGGCGGTTGTCACTCGTCAGTTTACGATCAACCTTTACATTCAATACTTTTATGAAGGATTGTCATTGATGGATAGGAGTATGATAGATGTTCTTTAGTGGAGGTGTGTTAGTGAAGCAAGACCCTCGTAAGCAAGGAATTGATCTCGAAATATGGTACGCCCGATGCGCGATAATTTGGCAATAGAGAAGATCTCGCCGAGGAAAGTGAATGAAGTAAATCTTCTTACATTGATCAGCGTTTAGATAAACTTACCTCTCTTTGCGGAAAAGTTTGTTTGTAAGTAATGTGCAACGGTGAAGACATGTGGCATTTGTTCCGATATGGGTCATTCAAGCGATATCGTCCTGCAAGAAGAACCCTTGAATAAGCTAATGCGGTTGGAGGATTGCGGGCATGCCTCGGAGAGGAGATATGATCCTTATGCGCGGAAACATATAACCCAGATGGAAGGATCATCCCAACTTGTATAGAGTTAGGCCGTCGGGTTTGACAACAATACCCGAAGACAACAATTCGTCGGTTCATCCGATCGAACTCAAAGTCGGGGTATATTTCTTGAAGAGATAGTTAAATCACTTGCAGTAACACTCACAATTTTAGCGGGTAACTACGACATTTAGAATTTGGAGAACGAGTGAGCGGTAGCAATTCTGATGAGCGGCAGAGTCTCAGTATTAGGAGATTACGCCCGAGCGAGGTGAATCGAAAACAAAGCGTTAGTCTTTGTCATCATTAGAAGTGGGAAGGAGTTGCGAGCTAGCGAAAGTGACAAGAACTTAGAAAATGAGCTTGAGAATGAGGAATTGATGCCTCGATCTCGAGATCTACGCAAGCGAAACCCTACTGTGGTGATACCTCCTCGTTTTCCAAGTCGGTTTGCAAAATCCGAAAGGAAGAACAAGAGAGACATCTTTGAGACATTTCGCAAGGTTGAGGTAAATATTCCTTTATTAGATCTTTATAAAACAAATACCTCAAATCTTTAAATTTCTTGGGAACTTTGCACCTCAAGAGGAAGTTGAGAGGAGATGAAAGAGTTCACATGGGGAGAATGTTTAGCCGTTCTCTAAATGAAATGAAACTACCTCACCAAGTGCGAGGATCCGGTATGTTTCTATCACTTTGAAAATTGGTAGTGTTAGAGTTGAGAAGGCTATGTTAGATATAGGAGCTTATTAATGTCATGCCTCGTTCCATTTATTCATCTTTGAATGTTGGTCATTGAAAGAAAGCTGGCGTGATAATTGAAGTAGGCGATGGGTGTCATATCACGATGGGGTATTAGAAGATGTCTTGTACTGAGTTAATGAATTGGTTTTTCTTTGATTTTTATGTACTTGATATAGAAGAGGATAATTCTTCTACATGCATTCGATTTTGTTAGGAAGACACTTTTCTTAAAAGGCTATTTAAAACTAAAATGGATGTACGTAAAAAAGACTATTACTATGGAATTTAATGGAGAGGTTATAGAGTTCAATATGAATGATGCCATGAAATATCACAGGATGAACAATCGGTATTTTACTGTGGATGTTATTGATCCTTTAGTACATGAATTTTGATTTGGATGTTGAAGATTCATTGGTAATTGCTTGAACAACGACTTGGGCATTAAAGGATTGCAAAAGGATGAAAGAGAGTTTGTTTTAAATTACGCATTGCAATAGTTGGAGGAGATTCGAAATGAGTCACTATGAGTTCACGACTTTACAAGGAGAGGATGAAAACATTTCATGACAAAATGATTTTGAGAAAAAGTTTTACGTTGGTCAAAAGGTTAACTTATTTTTCATCTAAAAGCTTAAACATTTTCTACTGGTAAATTACGCTCTCGATGGGTTGGACCATTTATTGTTACTAATGTTTTCCTCGTAGTGCGATCGAGATTGAGTTTGACGCTTTGACAAAATTTTTAAAGTTAATGGTCATCGCTTAAAACCTTTTTATGAAGGTTTTTCGGTGAATATTCACGGAGGAAGTGGCTCTTGAGAGTCCCGTTTATGGAGATTGAGTAATGAATATGTCTAGCAAAGACATAAAACAAAGCGCTTTTTGGGAGGCAACCCCAAGTTTTTAATGTTTATTTTAAATTTTTGTGCATTTTTGGTTTTTGGTTTTAATTTAATTTTTTAAACAATATCTATGCTTATTTTGGCGGAAGAAATTTTTAGTTAAGGCGTGCCGCGCGCTAATTAATAAGTATACGCTTTTAATTTTATTATAGTATATTATAAGGTTTGCCATGTCTTGTAAAAAGTTCTTCTACGTAATTTTTAGAATTTCAAGTGTTTATTTTAGCTTTTATTTTATAGTTTTTATTTTTAATTTTATTCAGTAAAAGAAAAAAGCGATTTTGTGCTTGATTTTCAGCAACCCAAGGCCGCGCTCATCGGCTCTCCCACGAGCGATCTGCGGCGCCTCTCAGCGATTTCGGCCACGATCGATCTAGCAATCTTCGTGATCTCGGTGGCGCTGATCCAGCGACCCACAATCTAGCCAAGCGCAAGCCATCGCGTCGGATCATTCGATTGCTGGATCCACGGCAATCAATCACCGTCGGTCTGTTTCAGACCATGACCAACGCCCGATGTCAAATCGCGTCGGATCTTCTCCGGCGAGCCTCTTCCGCGATCGGCCGTCGGGAACCGCGACCGAAGACCAGCCAAAGCGGGTGCATCCAGCGCGCATTGGACCCGTGACCCGTGTGCCGAGACCTTTCCGGCCGCGGCAGCGAGTCGTCGCGCCGTGATCTAGCGGCAATCACCAACGGATCGGATCAACGACCCACGACCCGTGACCCGTAATTTTCCCGCAATGATATCCGAGGACCCATTTCGGCCCGTTGCAATTGAGCCAGCGCCACGCCGGTCATCATCCGCGATCAAACAAGCCACTCCGTCCCAGTTCAGCGACCATGACAACCACTCTTATTGATCCAAAGTTCAGGCTGACCACCCACCGAGCTTGACTACCATAAGTCATGCATGCCATCCCGCTGAGATCCGTTTGATCCCGACCAGCGCGTCAATTTGCTTTGTTGCACCAGCTATTTTCGCCAAGCCCATCGACGATATAGGGACAATTCCAGGGCGTTTTGTTTGCCTTTAATCTTTTTGTCCACATGCTTTATTTCATTATGTGAAGTGATTATCATACATTGGGGACAATGTATGTTCTGAGTGTGAGGGAGTGATTTTTGCAATATTATTGTTTGGAAGTGTTATTTTGTTGTTTTTGAGATGATTTTTAATAGCATTCTTGGTTGCGTCATTTTTATTTTATTTTCTTCTTTTGTGAAGTTGTTTTTGTTTCACTCTGCTCATTCTTGAATGATTTTGGAGTTAATATTATTTTCTTGGATGTGAGTTGAGATGCATGAATAGATTGAGTTTTGATTAGCTTGGTATTGGTTGCTTAAATGAATAACTCACCACTATTGATAGTTGATTCATTTGATGAGTGTGCATGATTTGATGGCAAATTCACCAACTTTGAGAGGATTTAAACATGAGCAACTACTTTGCTCTAATTATTTTTGTTGAGTGAATATCAATCTTAGTTTTTCTATTCAGAACTTGCTTTGTTATGCATGTTGATAGCCGCATTCAAGTTTTTATGCATTAAAATGATAGCAATGAACCTTTCTTTCCATTTTTATTTTCACATTTCTTTTTTTCTCATCGAAGATCTTTATTTGTTTTAATTTGTTACCTTTGTTTGATCTTTAACCATCTAACTTCTCTATATCTCTTACCGTTTGCCTACTTTTGAGCAATTTGAGAGATTTTGAACTCATTGTTTGGATATATTTTGTTGCTTTTGCTACCTTGAATAAAGTTTCTCAATTACATCAAGTTGCATTATGCTTGAATAAAATTGTGCATGATTCAACGAAAAAAAAGAGATGTAAAAAAAAGCAAAACAAAAAACCCAAAAAAAAAAAAGAAAACTCTTGACGACTTAAGTAGCAATAAACATTTTAATGTCATAAGGTTCATTCTTCTCATTTGATCTCTTTTTATTCCATAGTCCTTTTCTTTTCATTGATCCATTTTGCCTCATTACAGGCCTTCACTAAGACCCGTAGATTTTTGCATTTAATTCATGTTTTGTGATTGAGATGTGATATATGAGCAAGCTTATGGTAATAGCATTCTTTGATCGATTTGAGTGCATAAATGATACCACTAAACACTTTGAGTGCATGGAGTGAAATCAATGAGAGGCTTATTAAATTTTGTTGCATTTGGATTTTGAAAAGATTGTCTTGGTGGTTGAGTGACTTTATGTTAGCTTACAAGATTCTATGATTTGAAATCCTTGTCTCTTGAATGTTGATTGACTTAAATCCTGAGGTGTGCTTGCTTAAGATTGTTTTTGGATGAGTTGGAATGAGAATTGAGGAAGATTTGGGATTATTCTTGAGTTATATGCTTGAGGACAAGCATTATCTTGGTGTGGGGAATTTGTTATAGTCATTTTATGCACTAGTTACGTGTTTACTCGCTTTTAATATCAATATTTTGCAACTTAATAGTTGTGATTTACTTGTGTTTTTTATAGTTGCAATTCTATTGATTGGTGCTAAATTGAGCTTTCAAGATGATGTTTGAGGATGAATTGTCTTCTTGGATAAATTCTCAATTTGAAGAAGTTTGTTGATAAGGCGTGGGCGTGACGATCGATTTGAGAAGAAGTTTGTTGATAAAGCGTGGGCGCGTGCTATCAGCTATGCGGACTTGCGTTTTTATTTTAACGTGTTTTATCTTTTTTTTTACTCTTGTAAGTTTAGATAAGATTTTAGATATTTTTATCTTTATCCTTTTTAAAGAACTATAAAAAGGAAGATAAAGAAGAATGAGGGGGATTAGAATTAGAATTGGATTATAAATTGTTTTTATCTTTTTTTAGGGTTTTCTCTTTTTCTCATGAGGAACTAAACTCATTTTTACTGGTTGAAGGTTAATGAAGCTTTGATTCACAATCTTGTGAGATCTTTCTTGTCTTTTAATTGTTTTATTACTTTTTTGGGTATTTGTTTATTCTACGAATTATTGTAATGATTATGTTTGCTAATTAGATAATTGGCCACTTTATTTAATTATTAGCTTAATTTACTACTAATTGAAAGATTAAATCGTATGAAGATTTTGATATTTGTGTACATCATCATCTGGTGACACGTCATCGTCCGTATATGTAAATAGTATCGTGAGCGATCTTTGTATATGTGAATAGTGTCACGAGCAGTCTTGTGTATCTTTTTAGGTTCCTCACAGGTTTTGACTATTTTGAATTCAAAATTGCTATTCGTTTTGCTATCGATCTCTCATTTATTGTGGAGCGACCATGATGCCCCCTAAAATACATAAAATCTTAATTAAAATAATAAATACATAATTAAATTACAAAGGGCTTAAAAACATAAAAGTAAGCGATGTTAATGAGACTTGAAGTGTAAAATGATTATTTTCTCCTTTATAAATATACACTTTATATCATATCAAAAGAACCAAATGGTTCTTGAAAAATTAGTTGAGTTGACTTTTGTGATTCAAAATAGGTATTTTTAATATAAAAGTGATTACTTTAATTTGAAACCAAACCAATTTTTGATTTAATTCTTAATTGAAATTTTTTAACTAGACTTGAACTGAAAAAATTAATTGTATTTTTGTAAATTTTAGATAATAACATAAGGCTGAGTAAAGTAGAGTGGTTTCATGGCTAATATACTATTTCGATGTGACGAGATGAATCAAACTTACCATTAATGGAGCAAACAGTCGAGATCTTATGATTTTTATTGCCAATAATAGAAGCAGAGAGAGAAGAAGAATAGGAAAGATTTAATCATAAGGAAATAATTTAAAGGGTCAATCGTGAAAACCAGTGAAGAGTTACCTCAGGGTGTCAATCATAAAGTACTACAACATGGTGTCAATTATGAAGTAGCACCTCAGAACATCAATCGCGAATCAACACCTTAGAATTTAGAACCTACAAGGCAAATGTCACTGCCTATGTGTAAGGAGTTTCGAAGTGATTCAGAAGAAGAATTTTTGGATGATGATAGAGGTATAGAAAGATTTCAGATTACAAGATTAATGTTAATATTTAAGATTTTTTATGGTGGTGTGTATGTTAAAGAATATTTAGGCTAGATATAAAAAATAGATAGTTTCTTCGAATATTTGGAGATTCTCCTAGAGAAGTGGATTAAGCTTGTGGTGTTTAACTTAAAATGACACAACATCCATATGGCATAAACACATATATAATCAAAGAAGAGTCGCAGGAAAGCCATTTATCAAATTGTGGAGAATATAAAGCATGATGAAAGAGTATTTCTTGCCGTAGATTAACAATAACAATTGTATTTGAAATATCGAGCTATGAGGCAAGGAGATGCGATTGTTGAGTCTTAGAAAATATGTATTTATAATGGAGAAAATCGTGCATTTACAACTCAAGTCTGCATTGTCCATATTTTTATGTCTTTAAGTCATTGTAATTTAATTATGTATGTTTTATTTTAATTAAGTATTTTATGTATTTTAGGGGATATCATGGTCATTTCGCGATAAGCGAGAGATCGGATGGAAAAACGGACAACAACTTTTGAACTCGGAGATGATCGAAAACCTTAGGAGGAGCATAAAAGAAAAATGGTACTGTTCACATGCTCTGGTCTGTTCACCACATCTGATGCGGTTGATATATCTGATCTTGTACTGCGACCATGTTCGCGCCTTTGTTCCCGCGTATCTTGTATCTTTGGCGTGGCGGCTTTTGTACGATGATGTGGCGGCGATGGCGATGTCGTGATCTATTGGAGCAAAAATGTTGGCGGTGACGTGGCGGAATATTAGTGGATCGAAAAAAATGTGTATGCGGTACATGCATATACATAGAATAACAGCCCGATGATGTGTTCCATCAATAGGAACTTGCCACGTGGCGCGATCTGGCGTCCAAATCGTTTTAATCAGATGGCCATGATTTCTCGGTGTATCTATAAAAGGGGCTCCCACTGATTTGACACCATAATTCATTTTTGGACTCCATTTTACGTAATTCCATCTCAAAAATCTTGTATTTTCTACGTATTTTAATAAAATTCCCATTTACCACCTAGTTCAAATATGAGTGGCTAATTTCCTTTCAAAGCTTGGGTTGAAGGTGAAGTCTCAACATCCTCAATGGGCTTAATTTGGTAAATTTACTTTTTTCCTTCCACTTTAATTTATGTGGTTGTTTTGACTTTTAAGTAGACCAGATAGTAATAATCTTGTTTGGATATCGATTTGGAATAACTTAGGCTCACTGGCAAGGTTATTACTATTTGTACGGGAAGCCATAGCACCATATCTATTAAAGTGTGGTTCATGATGAGTGGAAGTTCTCCTTCATGATTTAATTGTACCCAATAATGAATATTAAGCGGATAGTACATGTTGAGGAATCCAGGAATCGGCATTTTATTTTAATAGTTTATTCCAATAGTTTTAATTCAAATTAATACATTGCCTACATAATGTCATTATAAATCCAACCACCAACTCGAGAAAATTAATTCTACACATAATTAAAATCCACCTCCTCGTGGGATCGACACTCGTCACCATTAATCTATTCTACAATAGATTCGGTGACTCATGCGAGTTTGTAATATTTTTTTTTATTTATTATTATTAAAAAAGAAAAAAAAAGTGAATTAAATTTTGAAGTAGGTATTATTTTCTTTTCTTTTCTTCTTTTCTTTAAATTTCTGTAATTTAATTTTCATGCTTTTTTTTTTATTTTGTGAAATCGGCAGGTTCAACCGCCTCTTAATTTATTTTAATTTGTTTCACGTATTTTCTTTTCTATATATAGGAAAAGTTATTTTCATAAAGAAAATCAGTAATGATAAGGTTAGTATCGTAATTTCTCCCTCTTCTTTATCTTTATTAATTTTGTTATCATTGGTTTTCTTATTTGCATGCATGGTCGTAGGTCACAATTACCGAATCTTGAGCCTATAGATTTTGAATTAGAAAAAACACTTCGCACACACAAACACGTTGAAATTAAAAATAAATTTGAAATGGATTTGCAACCAGCACCACAAGAGAGGCCATTTAAGGACTACTTCAGTCCCTTAGCTAACTTGAGCACATCATGCATACGATACCCAAATGTAGCTGCTAGGAGTTTTGAATTAAAACCTAGTGTGCTAAATTGTCTCCCAACATTCTATGGCCTAGAAAATGAAGATCCATATAATCATCTGAATGATTTTCATGCTATTTGTCAAACTTTTAAATATGAGAATTTTTCAGATGATGATGTTAAGCTTAGATTATTTCCATTTTCTTTAAAGGATAGAGCTCGTTCATGGTTCAATGCATTGCCTGCTAATAGCATTACATCATGGGAACAAATGGTAACAAAATTTTTGAATAAATATTTCCCAGTACATAAAACCAATGCTATTCGCAGGGAAATTTCAGAGTTTACCCAAAGAGAAGACGAGCAATTTTTCGAAGCATGGGAGCGATTCAATGGGCTACTCCTAAAGTGTCCACATCATGGATACGAAAAATGGCACCAATGCCAATACTTTTTGGAGGGATTATTGTCGAATGTGCAAGAATGTCTAATGGCAACAAGTGGAGGAGAGCTAATGTCAAAAAGTGCATCAGAGATTTGGGATTTCTTCCAGCGACAAACGGATAATTCCCAACAACGGAGTCGTTCGCTCAGGAGTACTAGAAGAGTTAAGGGAGTGAATGAGGTTCACATTGGCGAGTCAAGTTCAGAAATTAAAGAAGTCAAAGACATAGTTGAAGGTCTTTCCCGACAAATAGCATCGTTAACAGCTGCTAAATTAACGAAACCACATGACCAGGACTCATACTCAGATCAAGCCAATGCCATAGATATAATGAGAAAGCCATCAAACTACAACCCTTACTCCAACACATATAATCCTGGATGGAGAGACCACCCCAATTTTTCATGGTCTCAAGGATTCCAACAGAATGGACCAGCAGCAGCAGCTCCAGCTCCACCAATGCAACCAATTCCTCAAAATCCTCAAGCCTCTCAACCACCATTTAGACCATATAATCAGAACCCAAACTATTCTCAGCCTAGACCATGGGAGGATGCATTCCAGAATTTCAAGAATCTTACTTACTCCAAAATCGAGCAACAAAACCGCACCATTGATGAACTTCGAAATGAGATGAGAGCGGGTTTCAACTCACAAACCCAATCAATTTCAAACCTTGAAAAAATGGTGGGACAACTTGCTTCATCAGTTCAGACCTTGGCAATGACTGTTAAGAAAGGTAAATTCCCAAGTCAACCAAAGGCCTAATCCTAAAGGAGTGTATGAAGCCGATGCCGATTCACCTCGGCATGGAGAGGTTAAAGCCGTCATGACCTTGCGAAAAGGAAAAAAAGTCGACAACAAAGTGGAGATGCTTGGTGCAAAACAACTCAAATTGTACCGGTAAATGAAGACTCATCCTCGGAGGAGAAAGAAGAAACCAACCCACAAGAATACGTTCCAAAAGCTCCATTTCCCGGAGGTTGGTTAGTTAAAGCGAAAGAAGGAAAATCTACAAGTGAGATTTTTGAAATCTTTAAACAGGTAAGTGTTAACATCCCTTTACTTAATGCTATAAAACAAGTGCCATCTTATGCCAAGTTTCTTAAAGACCTTTGTACTAAAAAGAGAAACATTCATGTTCAAAAGAAGACATTTTTAAGAGAAAACGTGAGCTCTATACTCCAACACAAACTTCCTCTAAAATATAAAGACCCAGGCTCCCCCACTATCTCATGTAGTATAGGGAACCACACAATTGATAATGCTTTGTTGGACTTAGGAGCTAGTGTAAATCTGTTGCCTTACTCGATGTTTTGTGAAACTTGGGTGGGAGAATTACACCCAACTCCAGTGGTGTTACAACTTGCAGATCGGTCCATGAAAAAATCTCGTGGTATTGTGGAGGACGTGCTTATATAGGTAGATAAGTTTTATTTTCCTGTTGATTTTATTGTAATTGACACTCAACCAGTCCAGGATTCAAGGAAGCAGATCCCCATTATCCTAGGACGACCTTTCTTGGCAACTGCCGATGCTCACATTCAATGCAGAACTGGAAATATGCAGTTGTCTTTTGGCAATATGACGATGGAACTAAATATCTTCAACATCACCAAACAACCTCACAATGCAGATGATGAAATTGTTGATGTGGATTGGATAGAAGAATTAATTGATAATGCTTTTCTTTCAAACCTCAGTGATGACCCTTTACAAACATGTTTAACTCACTTTGGTTTGGATTTTGATATTGACAGATCAGTAGATGAGGTTAACGCCTTACTTGATTTAACACCATCCATGGACACTAACAAATGGAAGTTAAGAGTGGAACAACTAGCACCATCAGAGAAGAAACTCAGTACGTCATCAAAATCACCACCAAAACTCGAGCTCAAGCCATTACCCGACACTTTGGAATATGCATTTTTGGGAGAAGAAAGCACTCTACCAGTAATCATTTCATCATCCCTGAATGAAGAACAAAAAGGTAAGTTGTTGGAAGTTTTGAAAGTGCACAAAGGAAAGACATTAGGATGGACCATACCGACATAAAAGGTATAAACCCAGTGGATTGTATGCATTACATTCACCTTGATGAAAATGCTAAACCTACCAGAAAATGCAACGTCGGTTAAACCCAACATGAAAGTAGTTAGTTAATCAAGTCCTTAAACTATTAGACGCGGTATCATTTACCCTATTTCGATAGTTCATGGGTCGATCTGTCAAGTTGTCCCCCCAAAGTCGGAGTCACGTGAGTTACCAATGCCGATAATGAATTAATACCTACTTAGAGTAACTACAGGATGGCGTGTATGCATTGATTATAGAAAGTTGAATTACACACGTAAAGATCATTTTCCTCTACCATTTATTGATCAAATGCTTGATAGATTAGCGAGTCATGAATTTTATTGCTTTCTAGATGGTTACTCGGGATATAATCGATTCCCATGCACCAAAAGATCAAGAGAAAACTACTTTCACTTGCCCTTTTGCACTTTTTATACGAGGAGAATGCCATTTTGGATTATGTAATGCCCTGCTACATTTCAACGATGCGTGTTAAGCATCTTTTTTGATATGGTTGAACGATTCCTTGAAGTCTTTATGGATGATTTTTCTGTTTTTGGTGATTCATTTGATCAATGTTTACATCATCTAACGCTAGTTCTGCAGAGATGCATAGAGAAGAATTTGGTCTTAAATTGGGAGAAATGTCATTTTATGGTAAAACAAGGTATTGTTCTCGGTCATATCATTTCGAGCGAAGGTATTGAGGTTGATAAGGCCAAGGTGGATCTTATTTCCAATCTTCCTCCACCTAAAACAGTTAGAGAAGTAAGATCTTTCCTTGGGCATGCGGGTTTTTACAGACGTTTCATTAAAGATTTTAGCAAAGTTTCTAGACCTTTATGCAATTTACTTGCTAAGGATGTACCTTTTGTCTTTAATGATTCCTGTCTTGTGGCATTTAAGAAGCTTAAGCAATTGTTAACATCATCACCCATCATTCAACCTCCAAACTGGAACTTACCATTTGAGCTTATGTGTGATGCATCTGATTATGCAGTAGGAGCAGTATTAGGACAAAGAGTTGATCGAATTCCCCATGTCATTTACTATGCTAGTATGACATTAAATGATGCACAGTTGAACTATTCAACCACTGAAAAAGAAATGCTAGCAGTGGTGTTTGCATTAGAGAAATTTCGATCTTATCTTATTGGTTGTAAAATAATTGTTTTCACGGATCATCCGCTCTTAAATATCTTCTCACAAAGAAAGATACAAAAGCTAGACTAATTCGTTGGGTGTTACTTTTGCAGAATTTGACTTTGAAATCAAGGATAAGAAGGGCACAAAAATGTTGTTGCGGGACCATCCGTCTCGCCTAAATTTTGATACAATTACGAACCATTTCCATTAAATGAATCATTTCCGGATGAACAACTAATGAGTGTAAAGTATTACCATGGTATCTTTGATATAGTTAACTATCTTGTTACGGTAAACTTCCTGGAGCATTGGACTAAGCGGGACAAGGCCAAATTTTTGCGAAATAAAGAATTTCTTCCTGGATGACCCTATCTGTTCAAGTATTGTGCGGATCAAATTATCGACGACGATGTGTCCCGAAAAATGAATTTCAAAATATCATTTCATTCTCGCCATGAACAAGCGTGTGGAGGCCATTTCGGTCTTTAAGAAAACATTACTAAAATATTACAATGTGGTTTCTATTGGCCAACTATATTTCGAGATGCTTACATTTTTTTCTTCACGTGTGATAGGTGTCAACGAATGGGGAGCATTACACGAAGGAACATGATGCCACTAAACTCAATTTTAGTGGTTGAGATTTTTGACGTATGGGGTATCGACTTCATGGGACCCTTTCCCCTTCTTTTGGTCATCAATACATATTGGTCGTTGTTGACTACGATCGAAATGGGTAGAAGCCTTCGTGTAACCAATGATCACAAGGTGGTGATCGATTTTTGAAAAGCAACATTGTTTCACGCTTTGGATTTCCTCGGCGATAATCGGTGATGGTGGAGCCCACTTTTGAACAAATCATTCAAAGCTCTTTTGACAAAGTATTCCATTACTCACAAAGTGACGACCCCATATCATCCGCAAAACCAAAGGTGGCCAAGTTGAGATCTCCAATCGAGAGATAAAGCACATATTAGAAAAAACGGTGAGACCAGGCATGAAAAGATTGGTCATTAAGACTAGATGATGCATTATGGGCATATAGAACACTTTCAAGACTCCGATTGGGATGTCACCCTATAGGCTAGTATATGGAAAAGCTTGCCACCTACACCGTGGAACTCGAGCATCGTGCATCTTGGGCCATTAAGAAATTCAACTTTGATATCAAAGCAAGCTAGCTCGAAAAGAAGATTACAATTGGCGTAGAACTTGAAGAAATTCGTAATGATGCATACTGAAAATCGCAAAAATTTACAAACAAATGAATGAAAGTCTTTCATGACAAGCACATTATGAGAAGATCTTTTACACCAGTCGTCGAAAGTACTTTTATTCAATTCTCGCTTGCACCTATTCCCGTAAGTTACGCTCTCGATGGATCGTCCCTTTATAGTTCATACTTGTTTTTCCACATGGAGCAATTGAAATTAAGGATCCAAAGAACGGTGTAACTTTTAAGGTTAATGGTCAAAGATTAAAGTCATATCTAGAGTACCAACCACATGAAAATGACACCGAAATCGATTTGAGTGACCCGTCAAACTTGAATTGAGACTTTTTCTTATTTATTTCTTCTTTCTATGATTTAAATTTGTGTGAAAGTGTGTTTATTTAATCATTCAATTTTCTTTTATCACTTCTAATTATGTATGCCTCAATTAGACAGATCCTCTTGAAACATCTCGCATAACTTCAACGTATACGATCTCATCCGAGAAGCCGGATACGATTTTACAAAACACATCGTATTTGGAAGCTACAACCTCCGAGTTGGTATCCCCAGGTTGAAGATCTAGAAAGACAACTCGAGGAATAGAAGATGGGATATATAACTTCCAATTAGAGCTTGAGGTTAACTCAATAAGAGGGACGAATTAAGTTCATTTTTCTTTTATTGTGTGTTTTCTTATTTTGTTCACTTTCGTGTTTGATTCGATTTCACAGATTTGATTTTCTTTATTTAGTGTGTTTTGATTTATCTTCTCGTATAAGTGGCGGATAACGGTACTCCGTGACAATCAAAGTCGGTTACTTTAGTTTCCCATAATAACTAATATTCTGAGAAGAAGGTATGGACAAACACAATTCTAAAGCAAAGCTTCACAAGCGATTTCCTTCACTTCCTCGTAATGCCTCCTCCTTACGATCTATAAAGCTCGGTCCGAACGCATGCGATTGCTTATGAAATATAACATCCCTGCTGACATCCGTTGGTTAATCGAGGCTAAAGTACGTTTAGCAGGTGAGTTGCCTCTTAAATTTATTGCATACATGCCTGGTTGTGGTAAAGGAAATTACTCGAGAAAACGAAGAGCTGAAAAACTTCATGTTAATTGTCATAAGTGTGCCAGGATGAAATGCGATAAAAATCCTTGTTCTTTCGGAATGATGTCGATAATAGGGAAGATAAGATTCAATTCATTAGGGATGGCTTGAATAAAGAGTCATTGGATGATATCCTTCGTCTCTTGAAAACGCATCCCGGTGGATACGCACAAACAAAGAATTCTCCGATTATGGCCATTATTTCGAAAAGAACGTGTCCAATATAGTCTTGGGAATCGACTATAAACGACCCTGTTGCGGTTTATAAGAAAACTGGATGGGAAGCCTATCCTCGACCCATGTAGGCGTTCAAGCCGTTTCGGACGTAAACCGAGGAAGATGTGAGCCACAATCACAACTACTTGTAAATATCCTTTTACTGTTGTTTTACTTTACTGTTGTTTTACTTTACTGTTGTTTTATTTCACTGTTGTTTTATCAATTGCATTATTGTCTTTAATAATTGAGTGCTTTTTCTTTTACTATTTCCTTTTTGACTCTCGAGCCATGTGCTTTACGCGTTAATTGACATAGACATGCTACCTCCTATACAGCTGTAAATCATTGTCACCAAGATCCTTGATATATGATCATTTTCTTTTAGACTCACAAATTATTTTTGAGAAGCATACCAATGGCGGCTACTCCCATTAAACAATTCAAGAACATTTGTGTGCTCTCTGGATTTAACTATGGCAAACATAAAAAGTTCGTTGAGGCAGCCATCGATCTTGGTCAACGCATAGTGTTGAGTACTAGAAAGTGTGTATTTATAATGGAGAAAATCATCATTTTACACTCCAAGTCTCACTAACATCCCTATTTTTATGTCTTTAAGTCCCTTGTAATTTAGTTATGTATGTTTTATTTTAATTAAGTATTTTATGTATTTTAGGGGATATCATGGTCATTTCACAATAAACGAGAGATCAGATGGAAAAACGGACAGCACTTTTGAACTCGGATACCGAAAACCTTAGGAGGAGCATAAAAGAAAAATGGTACTGTTCACATATACGGTCTTGTTCACACATACTGATGACGGTTGATATATACGATCTTTACACCTACACGCTCATTCTGTTCACGACTGTTCATCAGATCTTGTATCTTGGACGTGGCATCATGCGATGACGTGGCACTATACGATGACGTGGCGGCATTTGATTGGGCGAATGATGTGGCGTTGACCGCTTGGCATTGGGATCGATGACATGTGGCGTTGATCGATGGCGTGTCATGATCCTATTGAACCAAAAATGTTGACCGGTGACGTGGCAGAATATTAGTGGATCGAAAAACGCGTGTACGGTACATGCATATACACAGAATAACAGCCCCGATGATGTGTTCCATCCAATAAGAACTTGCCACGTGGCGCAATCTCGAGCGTCCAAATTGTTTTAATCCGATGGCCATGATTTACTCGGTTTATCTATAAAAAGGGCTCCCCCCCTAATTGATACCCCTGAATCCATTTTTGGACTCCATTTTCTCTAATTCCATCTCCATCTTGTATTTTCTACGTATTTTAATAAAATTCCCATTTTACCCCTAGTTCAAATATGAGTGGCTAATTTCCTTTCAAGCTTGGGTTGAAGGTGAAGTCTCAACATGCTCCATGGGCTTAATTTGGTAAATTTACTTTTCCTTCCCCTTTAATTTATGGGGTTGTTTTGACTTTTCGTAGAGGATAGTAATAATCTTGTCCGGATATCTACTTTGGAATAACCGCCTCCCTAGGCAAGGTTATTACTATTTGGCACGGGAAGCCCTTAGCACCATATCTATTAAAAGTGTGGTTCATGATGAGTGGAAGTTCCCCCTTCATGATTTAATTGGTACTAATAATGAATATTAAGCCGATGGTACATGTTGAGACAGATCCGGAGATCCAAGCATTTCATTTTAATAGTTTATTCCTACCACTTTAATTTAAATTAATTGATAGCCTACATCATTTTCATTATGAATCCAACCACCAACTCAGAAAATTAATTCTACACATAATTAAAATCCACCTTCTCGTGGGATCGACACTCGTCACCATTAATCTATTCTACAATAGATTCGTGCACTTGCGAGTTCAATAAAATTTGCACAACAAGTTTTTGGCGCCGTTGCCGGGGAGGTAAGTATTTTAATTTGTAGAATTTTTTTTTTCTTCTTTATTTATTTATTTTATTTGTTTCCTTGTAATATTTTTTTTATTTATTATTATTAAAAAAAAAAAGAGAAAAAAAAAGTGAAATTACATTCTGAAGTAGGTATTATTTTCTTTTCTTTTCTTCTCTTCTTTAAATTTCTGTAATTTAATTTTCATGTTATTTTTTTTTTATTTTGTGAAATCGGCAGGTTCAACCGCCTCTTAATTTATTTTAATTTGTTTCACGTATTTTCTTTTCTATATAGCACTTGAGTTATTTTCATAGGAAAATTGTAATAAATAATAAGGTTAGTATCGTAATTTCTCCCTTTCCTTTATCTTTATTAATTTTGTTATTATTATTTTTTTTTCTTATTTGCATGCATGGTCAAAGATTAAAGTCATATCTAGAATACCAACCACATGAAAATGACACCGAAATCGATTTGAGTGACCCGTCAAACTTGAATTGAGAATTTTTCTTATTTATTTCTTCTTTTCGGTGATTTAAATTTGTGTGAAAGTGTGTTTATTTAATCATTCAATTTTCTTTTATCACTTCTAATCATGTATGCCTCAATTAGACAGAGCCTCTTAAAACATCTCAGACAACTTCAACGTATACGATCTCATCTGAGAAGCCAGATACGATTTTACAAAACACATCGTATTTGGAAGCTACAACCTCCAGAGTTGGTATCCCTGGTTGAAGATCTAGAAAGACAACTCAGAGGAATAGAAGATGGGATATATAACTTCCAATTAGAGCTTGAGGTTAACTCAATAAGAGGACGAATAATGCCCTCCTTACGATCTATAAAGCTCGGTCCGAACGCATGCGATTGCTTATGAGAAATAACGTCCCTGCTGACATCCGTTGGTTAATCGAGGCCAAGGTACGTTTGGCAGGTGAGTTACCTCCTAAATTTATTGCATACATGCCTGGTTGTGGTAAAGGAAATTACTCGAGAAAACGAAGAGCTGAAAAACTTCATGTTAATTGTCATAAGTGTGCCAGGATGAAATGCGATAAAAATCCTTGTTCTTTCGGAATGATGTCTGATAACAGGGAAGATAAGATTCAATTCATTAGGGATGGCTTGAATAAAGAGTCATTGGATGATATCCTTTTGTCTCTTGAAACGCATCCCAGTGGATACGTACAAAGAGCAATTCTCCAGTTATGACCATTATTTCAGAAAGAACGTGTCCGATATAGTCTTGGGAATCTGACTATAAACGACCTGTTTGCCAGTTTATAAGAAAACTGGATGGGAAGCCTATCCTCGACCCATGAGGGCGTTCAAGCCGCTTTCGGACGTAAACCGAGAGGAAGATGTGAGCCACAATCACAACTACTTGTAAATATCCTTTTCGTTGTTTTATTTTTCTTGTTGTTTTATTTCACTTGTTGTTTTATCAATTGCATTATTGTCTTTAATAATTGAGTGCTTTTTCTTTTACTATTTCCTTTTTGACTCTCGAGCCATGTGCTTTCGCGTTAATTGACATAGACCTGCTACCTCCTATACAACAGAAACAATTGTGACCAAGATCCTTGATATATGACCTTTTCTTTTTTAGACTCACAAATTGTTTTTGAGAAGCATCCCAATGGCAGCTACTCCCAATAAACAATTCAAGAACATTTGTGTGCTCTCTGGATTTAACTATGGCAAACATAAAGAGTTCGTTGAGGCACCATCGATCTTGGTCAACGATATGTGAAAAAGAAATTTGCATCCGGTTTATGGAGGAGGTGACCGAGGGTTATCAAAACTAGTCTCGGAAGTCGTTTATCTCGAGAGGAGCCAAGTGTTAGGCATCATCCCAAGAAGCCTCAAACCGTTGGCTCGTATGTCCGACTCACCAACCTGGAGAAGAGTTAGTTGTCTCGGTATGCAAGAAAGAATAATCAAATGCTAAATCATGCGATGCTTTTATTTTCCTACCAGAGATCTTGCAACTCTAGAGGCACTAATCACATTAGCATCTTGGGCCCATCTGAACATTCATCAGAAACCCATCGGTTTGTTAAATGTCAATAACTTTTATGATGGCTTCATCGCATTTTTTAACCATGCAATAAAAAACCATTTCATCCCTTTCACAGCGAAAAAAATCTTTATTTGTGCTCATATCGCTAACGAGTTAATTGATCTTACAAGCTTATGACCAGCCGATCCCAAGACCCTCGTGTTGGAATGGCCAACTAATGATGGTAACAATGGAAATTAGTAAGAAGTGCAAATTAGATTTAACTCTCCGCTTGTAAATATTTTCTTCGTGATCCAAAGACTCGGTGATGTCTTCTAAACCCTATTTTCTTTCAACATTGAGGACAATGTTTCGTTCAGGTTGGGGGGAGGGAATAGTTGACAATTGTGGAATATCTTAATCTTGGTGTAATTTTTACTATTTTTTATTTTTAGAAACTAACTGTGGTTAAATTTTTTGAGTCGAAGATGGCTGAATATGGAGTGCAGTGACTCTAGAAACGCATCTTCTTATTAAAAAAAAAAAAAAAAGGCATTTTGTGTGATCTTTTCATAATTAGATGACATGATAACTTTCAAATTTTAGTATTTGTATTATCTTTGGTCTTTAGTTATGTTACACCATGTTTATTACTCTACATGTTTATGTTGGAGACAAATTTAAGTTGCTTGAAAGAATGCACATGTCATAATAATTTCAAGTGAGTTTTGAGCACATTATTTTTCTTGGAGAAAGAACCCTTTTTGCCCATTCTTCATTCAACTTAGTTTTTATTGCTTTATACATTAAAAAAAAAAAAAAATAAAAATAAAAAAAAAACATCTCGCATCTATCTAACTAAGTAGATATGGAAGATTATTTAGAACCCTAAAAGATGACAGAAAGGCCATCTTTGGTCCGTTTGAGCCTTTCTAGCCAACCCTATTAATATGTATCCATAGTTAACCCCTTTGAGCCTTAAAAAAAAAAAAATAATAATAATAATAATAAAGACTTTTTTTTTGTAAGAACCTATTATCTTGTCCTACTCCAATGTGGAGTATCACCTTATATTTTGTATTTCTCACCACCCATTTATTTTTGAAAATAGAGATAATTTTGCATTAAAAAAAAAAAAAAAAAGGTGCTAAAAAAAAAAAAAAAAAAAAGAAACAAAAGAAAAAAATTTTTAAAAATAAAAAAAAAAAAAAAAATCAAGTGAAAAGACCTTTACAATCTCCAAAGTTCTCTTTTTTCAAACATATATTTTGTTTTTCCTATTATCCTTTCTTTGTTAGCCACGTCCCCTAGCCTACGTTACGTCCTAATAAAAGTCCTTCTTGATTTTAGGGAACTATAGTCAAAAAAAACTAGTAATATGGGTTGAAAAGATGTGGTAATGCATGTTAAAAAAAAAAAAAAAAAAAAAAAAAAAAAAATGATGATGATCGTATTGGTTTGATTAGCAATTTTAAATTAAAATCGTACTATTTCTAAGTTCGAGGCATATTTCTATCACCTTAGTGAGAGTGTGTGATATTACTTTTTATTATTTTCACTCAAATTACCATTCACCTGGAGTGATTATTTTTGGTTTAATTTCTTTGTGAGCGTATTACTACTACCAGGTGAGATTTTGGGGTTTGCATGTCATTCCTAAAAGTAACTAGATTCATCAAGTTGTAACAAAGTTTTCTAAACTGATTCATGTGGAGAGTTGATGTGGGAATGATATTTCTTTAGACTATAGATAATGCTTATACTTTTATTTGATTGTTATCATTAGTCGATTGAATAAATACCACATATAATAAAAAAAAAAAAAAAAATTGTTTCGATTTTGTTTTCGCTCAAATTGCTAGGGACTAGCAACAAGTGGTAGTTGGGGGTGTGTTGAGTACTAGAAAGTGTGTATTTATAATGGAGAAAATCATCATTTTACACTCCAAGTCTCACTAACATCCCTATTTTTATGTCTTTAAGTCCTTGTAATTTAGTTATGTATGTTTTATTTTAATTAAGTATTTTATGTATTTTAGGGGATATCATGGTCATTTCACAATAAACGAGAGATCAGATGGAAAACGGACAGCACTTTTGAACTCGGGGCGATCGAAAACCTTAGGAGGAGCATAAAAGAAAAATGATCGTTTTCACATATACTGATCGTTCACACATACTCTGATGCGGTTGATATATACTGATCTTGTACACGACACCGTTCACGCAGACTGTTCATCGATCAGATCTTTGACGTGGCACTCGCATGCGATGACGTGGCACTATACGATGACGTGGCGGCATTTGATTGGGCGAATGATGTGGCATTGACCGCTTATGGGCATTGATCGATGATGTGGCGTTGATCGATGACGTGTCATGATCTATCCTGAACCAAAAATGTTGACCGGTGACGTGGCGAATATTAGTGGATCGAAAAACGCGTGTACGGTACATGCATATACACAGAATAACAGCCCCTGATGATGTGTTCCATCCAATAGGAACTTGCCACGTGGCGCAATCCTGAGCGTCCAAATTGTTTTAATCCGATGGCCATGATTTACTCAGTTTATCTATAAAAAGGGGGCTCCCCCCCCCTAATTTGATACCCCTGAATCCATTTTTGGACTCCATTTTCTCTAATTCCATCTCCATCTTGTATTTTCTACGTATTTTAATAAAATTCCCATTTTACCCCTAGTTCAAATATGAGTGGCTAATTTCCTTTCAAGCTTGGGTTGAAGGTGAAGTCTCAACATGCTCCATGGGCTTAATTTGGTAAATTTACTTTTCCTTCCCCTTTAATTTATGTGGTTGTTTTGACTTTTCGTAGACAGATAGTAATAATCTTGTCGGATATCTACCGGAATAACCGCCTCCCTAGGCAAGGTTATTACTATTTGGCACGGGAAGCCCTTAGCACCATATCTATTAAAAGTGTGGTTCATGATGAGTGGAAGTTCCCCCTTCATGATTTAATTGGTACTAATAATGAATATTAAGCCGATGGTACATGTTGAGACAGATCCGGAGATCCAAGCATTTCATTTTAATAGTTTATTCCTACCACTTTAATTTAAATTAATTGATAGCCTACATCATTTTCATTATGAATCCAACCACCAACTCAGAAAATTAATTCTACACATAATTAAAATCCACCTTCTCGTGGGATCGACACTCGTCACCATTAATCTATTCTACAATAGATTCGTGCACTTGCGAGTTCAATAAAATTTGCACAACACATAGCAGAAAGAAATTTGCATCTGGTTTATGGAGGAGGTGACCGAGGGTTATCAAAACTAGTCTCAGAAGCTGTTTATCTCAGAGGGAGCCAAGTGTTAGGCATCATCCCAAGAAGCCTCAAACCGTTGGCCTGTATGTCTGACTCACCAACTGGCGAAGAGTTAGTTGTCTCAGGTATGCAAGAAAGAATAACTGAAATGCTAAATCATGCTGATGCTTTTATTTTCCTAACAGGAGATCTTGCAACTCTAGAGGCACTAATCACATTAGCATCTTGGCCCATCTGAACATTCATCAGAAACCCATCGGTTTGTTAAATGTCAATAACTTTTATGATGGCTTCATCGCATTTCTTAACCATGCAATAAAAAATCATTTCATCCCTTTCACAGCGAAAAAAATCTTTATTTGTGCTCATCATCGCTAACGAGTTAATTGATCATTACAAGCTTATAGACGAGCGGATCCCAAGACCCTTGTGCTGGAATGGCCAACTAATGATGGTAACAGTAGCCGTAGTAAGAAGTGCAAATTAGATTTAACTCTCCTCTTGTAAATATTTTCTTTTGTGATCCAGCACTCAGGTGATGTCTTCTACACCCTATTTTCTTTCAACATTGAGGACAATGTTTCGTTCTGGTTGGGGGGAGGGAATAGTTGATAATTGTGGAATATCTCAATCTTAGTGTAGTTTTTACTAATTTTTGTTTTAGAAACTAACTGTGGTTAAATTTTTTGAGTCGAAGATGGCTGAATATGGAGTGCAGTGACTCTAGAAACGCATCTTCTTATTAAAAAAAAAAAAAAAAAAAAAAAAGGCATTTTGTGTGATCTTTTCATAATTAGATGACATGATAACTTTCAAAATTTTAGTATTTGTATTATCTTTGGTCTTTAGTTATATTACACCATGTTTGTTACTCTACATGTTGATGTTGGAGACAAATATAAGTTGCTTGAAAGAATGCACATGTCATAAGAATTTCCAAGTGAGTTTTTGAGCCTGTCATTTTTCTTGGAGAGTAACCCTTTTTGCCCATTCTTCATTCAGCTTAGCAGTTTATTGCTTTATATATTATCTCCTAAAAAAAAAAAAAAAAAAACTAAAGTGTGTGTTGCCACATCCGAAGGTCCATCTAACTAGTAGATATGGAAGATTATTTAAAACTCTAAAAGATGACAGAAAGGCCATCTTTGGTTCGTTTGAGCCTTTCTAGCCAACCCTATTAATATGTATCCATAGTTAACCCCTTTGAGCCTTAAAAAAAATAATAATAATAAAATAATAAAAATAAAGACTTTTTCTTTGGCAACCTATTATCTTGTCCCACTCCAATGTGGAGTATCACCTTATATTTTGTATTTCTCACCACCCATTTATGTTTGAAAATAGAGATAATTTTGCATAAAAAAAAAAGGTGCTAAAAAAAAAAAAGAGAAAAAGAAACAAAAGAAAAAAAAATGTTTACAAATAAAATAAAAAATAAAAAAAAAATCAAGTGAAAAGCACCTTACAATCTCCAAAGTTCTCTATTTGTCAAACATATATTTTGTTTTTCCTATTATCCTTTCTTTGTTAGCCACGTCCCTAGCCTACGTTACATCTTAATAAAAGTCCTTCTTGATTTTAGGGAACTATAGTCTGAAATGGAAACTAGTTATATGGGTTGAAAAGATGTGGTAATGCATACTAAAAAAAAATAAATAAAAAATAAAAAGGATGATGAATGTATTGGTTTGATTAGCATTTTTGAATTAAAATCGTCTTATTTCTAAGTGAGGGCATATTTCTATCAACTTTGTGAGAGTGTGTGATATTACTTCTTTATTATTTTCACTCAAATTACCATTCACTGGAGTGATTATTTTTTGGTTTAATTTCTTTGTGAGCGTATTACTACTACCAGTGAGATTTTGGGGTTTGCATGTCATTCTTAAAAGTGACTCGATTACTAAAGTTGTGATAAAGTTTTCTAAACTGATTCATGTGGAGAGTTGATGTGGGAATGATATTTCTTTAGACTGTAGATAATGCTTATACTTTTATTTGATTGTTATCATTAGTCTGATTGAATAAATACCACAAATATAAAAAAAAAAATATTTGTTTCGATTTTGTTTTTCGCTCAAATTGCTAGGGACTAGCAACAAGTTTGGTTGGGGGGTGTGTTGAGTACTAGAAAGTGTGTATTTATAATGGAGAAAATCATCATTTTACACTCCAAGTCTCACTAACATCCCTATTTTTATGTCTTTAAGTCCTTTGTAATTTAATTATGTATGTTTTATTTTAATTAAGTATTTTATGTATTTTAGGGGATATCATGGTCGTTTCACAATAAACGAGAGATCAGATGGAAAACGGACAGCACTTTTGAACTCGGATACGGTCGAAAACCCTAGGAGGAGCATAAAAGAAAAATGATATCGTTCACATATACTGATCTTTTTCACACATACTGATGCGGTTGATATATACTGATCTTTACACGAGATCGTTTCACGACCTTTGTTCACCTGTATCTTGTATCTTGCCGACGTGGCACTGCGATGACGTGGCACTATACGATGACGTGGCGGCATTTGATTGGGCGAATGATGTGGCATTGACCGCTTATGTGGCATTGATTGATGATGATGTGGCGTTGATCGATGACGTGTCGTGATCCTATTGAACCAAAAATGTTGACCGGTGGCGTAGCGAATATTAGTGGATCGAAAAAACGTGTATGCGGTACATGCATATACACGCGAAATAACAGCCCACGATGATGTGTTCCATCCATAGGAACTTGCCACGTGGCGCAATCCTCGAGCATCCAAATTGTTTTAATCAGATGGCCATGATTTACTCGGTGTATCTATAAAAAGGGGCTCCCCTCTAATTTGACACCCCGAATCCATTTTTGGACTCCATTTTCTGTAATTCCATCTCCATCTTGTATTTTCTACGTATTTTAATAAAATTCCCATTTTACCCCTAGTTCAAATATGAGTGGCTAATTTCCTTTCAAGCTTGGGTTGAAGGTGAAGTTTCAACATGCTCCATGGGCTTAATTTGGTAAATTTACTTTTCCTTCCCCTTTAATTTATGTGGTTGTTTTGACTTTTCGTAAACAGATAGTAATAATCTTGTCTGGATATCGACTGGAATAACCGCCTCCCTAGCCAAGGTTATTACTATTTGGCACGGGAAGCCCTTAGCACCATATCTATTAAAGTGTTGTTCATGATGAGTGGAAGTTCCCCCTTCATGATTTAATTGGTACTAATAATGAATATTAAGCCGATGGTACATGTTGAGACAGATCCGGAGATTCAAGCATTTTATTTTAATAGTTTATTCCAATAGCTTTAATTCAAATTAATACATTGCCTACATAATTGTCATTATAAATCCAACCACCAACTCAGAAAATTAATTCTACACATAATTAAAATCCACCTCCTCGTGGGATTGACACTCGTCACCATTAATCTATTCTACAATCGATTCGTGCACTTGCGAGTTCAATAAAATTTGCACAACAAGTGAGTTTTAACTCACAAACCCAATCAATTTCAAACCTGGAAAAAATGGTGGGACAACTTACTTCTTCAGTTCAAACCTTGGCAATGACTGTTAAGAAAAGAAAATTCCCAAGTCAACCAGTGCCTAATCCTAAAGGAGTGCATGAAGTAAGCACTAATTCACTTCAGCAGCATGGAGCAGTCAAAACCATTATGACCTTGCGAAAAGGAAAAGAAGTCGATAACAAAGTGGACATGCCGGTGACAAAAACAACTCAAATTGTACCGGTGAATGCAGAAGACTCATCCTCATAGGAGAAAGAAGAAACCAACCTACAAAAACACGTTCCCAAAGCTCAATTTCCTCAGAGGTTAGCTAAAGCGAATAAGGAAAAATCCACAAGTGAGATTTTTTAAATCTTTAAACAGGTAAATGTTAACATCCCTTTGCTTGACTCTATAAAACAAGTGTCATCTTATACCAAGTTTCTTAAAGACATTTGTACTAAAAAAAGAAACATTCATGTTCAAAAGAAGGCATTTTTAACAGAAAATGTGAGCTCTATACTTCAACACAAAATTCCTCTAAAATAAAAAAATCCAAGCTCCCCCACTATCTCATGTAGCATAGGGAACCACACAATTGAGAATGCTTTGTTAGACTTAGGAGCTAGTGTAAATCTGTTGCCTTACTCAATATTTGTGAAACTTAGACTGGAAGAATTACACCCAACTCCAGTGGTGTTACAGCTTGCAGATCGGTCCATGAAAAAACCTCGTGGTATTGTGGAGGACGTGCTTATACAGGTAGATAAGTTTTATTTTCCTGTTGATTTCATTGTAATTGACATTCAACCAGTCCAGGATTCAAGGAAGCACTTCCCCATTATCCTAGGACGACCTTTCTTGGCAACTGCCGATGCTCACATTCAATGTAGGACTGAAAATATACAGTTGTCCTTTGGCAATATGACGATGGAGCTAAATATCTTCAACATTGCCAAACAACCTCACAATGCAAATGATGAAATTGTTGATGTGGATTTGATCGAAGAATTAATTGATAATACTTTTCTTTCAAACCTTAATGATGACCCTTTACAAACATGTTTAACTTACTTTGGTTTGAATTTTGATATTGACATATCAATAAATGAGGTTAACACCCTACTTGATTCAGCACTATCCATGGACATTAACAAATGAAAGTCAAGAGTGGAACAACTAGCACTATCAGAGAAAAAACTGAGTCCATCATCAGAATCACCACTAGAACTTAAGCATCGTGCATACTGGGCCATTAAGAAATTCAAATTTAACATGCAGCAAGCTAGCTCAGAAAGAAAATTACAGCTGGCAGAACTTGAAGAAATTCGTAATGATGCATACGAAAACGCCAAGATTTATAAACAGCGATTGAAAGTCTTTCATGACAAGCAAATTATGAGAAAATCTTTCACACCAGGTCAGAAAGTACTTTTATTCAATTCTCACTTGCGCTTATTCCCAGGTAAATTACGCTCTCGATGGACTGGTCCCTTTATAATCCACACTGTTTTTCCATATGGAGCAATTAAAATTAAGAATCCAAAGAACGGTGTAACTTTTAAAGTTAATGGTCAAAGATTAAAGCCATATCTAGAGTACCAACCGAATGAAAAAAGACACCGAAATCGATTTGAGTGACCCACCAAATTTGAATTGAGAATTTTTCTTATTTCTTTCTTCTTTTTGGTGATTTAAATTTTTGTCAAAGTGTGTTATTTTAATCATTCGGTTTTCTTTTATCATTTCTAATCATGTGTGCCTCAACTAGACAGATTCTCTTAAACATTCTCAGACAACTTCGACGTGTACAATCTCATCTAAGAAGCCAGATGCAATTTTGTAAAACACATCGTATTTGAAAGCTACAACCTAAAAAAAGTTAGTATCCCATGTTGAAGATCTAGAAAGACAACTCAAAGAAATTGAAGGAAGTATCTACGACACCAAAATAGAACTTGAGGTAAATTCAATAAGAGGACGATTGTGAAATTATTATTTTTCTTTTCTTTTCTTTTCTTTTCTTTTTTGTGCTCTTTAGTTTGTTACCCCGGTTAAGTGGCGGATAACGGTACTCCGTGACAATCAAAGTCGGTTACTTTAGTTTTCTATAATAACTGATATTCTGAGAAGATGGTATGGACAGAAACGTGATTCTAGCAAAGCTTCACAAGCTATTTCCTTCACTTCCTCAGAATGTCATCCTTACGATCTATAAAGGTCAGTCCGAACGCATGTGATTGCTTATGAGAAATAACGTCCCTACTGATATCTGTTGGTTAATCGAGGCCAAGGTACGTTTGGCAGGTGAGTTGCCTCCTAAATTTATTGTATACATGCCTAGCTGTGGTAAAGGAAATTACTCAAGAAAACGAAGAGCTGAAAAACTTCATGTTGATTGTCATAAGTGTGCCAAGATGAAATGCGATAAAAATCCTTGTTCTTTCATAATGATGTCTGATAACAGGGAAGATAAGATTCAATTCATTAGGGATGGCTTGAATAAAAAGTAATTGGATGATGTCCTTTTGTCTCTTGAAACGCATCCCAGTGGATACGTACAAAGAGCAATTCTCCAGTTATGGCCATTATTTCAGAAAGAGCGTGTCCGATATAGTCTCGGGAATCTGACTATAAACGACCATGTTTGTTAGTTTATAAGAAAACTGGATGGGAAGCCTATCCTCGACCCATAGAGGGCGTTCAAGCCATTTCTAGACATAAAACCAGAGGAAGATGTGAGACACAATCAAAACTACCTGTAAATATCCTTTTATTGTTATTTTACTGTTGTTTTATTTCACTGTTGCTTCATTAATTGCATTCTTGTCTTTAATAATTATTTGCTTTTTCTTTTTACTATTTCCTTTTTGACTTTCGAGCCATATGCTTTACGCGTTAATTGACACAGACATGCTAACTCATATACAGCTGTAAACCATTGTCACCAAGATCCTTGATATATGGTCCTTTTCTTTTAGACTCACAAATTATTTTTTAGAAGCATCTCAATGGCAGCTACTCCTAATAAACAATTCAAGAACATTTGTGTGCTCTTTTAATTTAACTATTGCAAACATAAAGAGTTCGTTGAGGCCGCCATAGATCTTGGCCAACGCATAGCAGAAAGAAATTTACATGGAGGAGGTGACCGAGGGTTGTCAAAACTGGTCTCAGAAGCTGCTTATCTCAGAGGGAGCCAAGTGTTAGGCATCATCCCAAGAAGCCTAAAACCGTTGGGCTATATGTCTGACTCACCAACTAGAGAAGAGTTAGTCGTCTCAAGTATGCAAGAAAGAATAATTGAAATGCTAAATCATGCTGATGCTTTTATTTTCCTACTAGGAGATCTTGTAACTCTAGAAGCACTAATCACATTAGCATCTTTGGCCCATCTAAACATTCATCAGAAAGCCATCGGTTTGTTAAATGTCAATAACTTTTATGATGGTTATATCGCATTTCTTAACCATGTAATAAAAAAACCATTTCATCCCTTTCACAACGAAAAAAATCTTTATTTATGCTCATACTACTAATGAGTTACTTGATTTGTTACAAGCTTATAAACCAGAGCCAGATCGCAAGACCCTCGTGTTGGAATGGCCAACTAATGATGGTAACAGTAGCCGTAGTAAGAAGTGCAAATTAGATTTAACTCTCCGCTTGTAATTATTTTCTTTTGTGATGCAGTACCCAGGTGATGTCTCCTAAATCCTATTTTCTTTCAACATTGAGGACAATGTTTCGTTCTGGTTTGGGGGAGGGAATAGTTGACAATTGTGGAATATCACAATCTTGGTGTAATTTTTACTAATTTTTCTTGTAGAAACTAACTGTGGTTAAATTTTTTAGGCGAATATGGCTGAATAGAGAGTGTAGTGACTCTAGAAACGCATTTTCTTATAAAAAAAAAAATTCCAGACATTTCTTTTAAGCTTTGACAATCATTTTAAGTGTGATTTTTCTAACTTCTTTTACCAATTAGTTTTTTTATTTTCACCGTGTTACATGCATAATTTTCATGACTAAGAATAGGTTTGGGGGTAGAATTTTAAAAAAAAAATTTGTATGATCTTTTCATAATTAGATGACATGATAACTTTTAAATTTTAGTATTTGTATTATCTTTGGTCTTAAGTTATGTGACACCATATTTGTTACTCTACATGTTGATGTTGGAGACAAATATAAGTTGCTTGAAAGAATGCACATGTCATAATAATTTCCAAGTGAGTTTTTGAGCTTGTCATTTTTCTTGAAGAGTAACCTTTTTTGCCCATTCTTCATTCAGCTTAGTAGTTTCTTGCTTTATACATTATATATAGATTTCCTTGGAGTTAACATTCTATAAAAAAAAAAAAACTAAAGTGTGTTGTGCCACATCTAAAGGTCCATCTAACTAATAGATATAAAATATTATTTAGAACCCTAAAAGATGACAGAAAGGTCATTTTTAGTCCGTTTGAGTCTTTCTAGCCAACCCTATTAATATGTATCCATAGTTAACCCCTTTGAGCTTTAAAAAAAATAATAAAATAAAAATAAAAACTTTTTCTTCTTTGGTAACCTATTATCTTGTCTCACTCCAATGTGGAGTATCACCTTATATTTTGTATTTCCCACCACTCATTTATGTTTGAAAATAGAGATAATTTTGCATTCACAAAAAAGGTGCTATAAAAAAAAGAAAAAAAATATGTATATAAACAAATAAATAAAATAAAAAAGAAAAAAAAATTTACGTGAAAAGCACCAAAAAAATCTCCAAAGTTCTCTATTTTTCAAACATATATTTTTTTTTCCTATTATCCTTTCTTTGTTAGCCACGTCCCTAGCCTACGTTACGACTAATAAAAGTAATTCTTGATTTTAGAGAATTATAATTTGAAATAGAAACTAGTTATATGGGTTGAAAAGATGTGGTAGTACATATTAAAAAAAAAAGAAAAAAGAATTATGAATACATTAATTTGATTAGCATTTTTGAATTAAAATCATACTATTTCTAAGCTAAGGGTATATTTCTATCACCTCGGTGAGAGTGTTTGATATTATTTCCTTATTATTTTTACTCAATTTACCATTTACTTGAGTGATTATTTTTAAGTTTAATTTCTTTGTGAGAGTATCACTACTACCGGTGAGATTTTAGGGTTTGATATGTCATTCTTGAAAGTGACTCGATTATTGAAATTGTGACAAAGTTTTCTAGACTGATTCATGTAGAGAGTTGATGTGGAGATGATATTTCTTTAGATTGAAGATAATGTTTATACTTTTATTTGATTGTTATCATTAGTCTGATTGAATAAATACTACTGTTTCAAAAAAAATCATCATTATTTTTATTTAAATTTTGTTTTCGCTTAATTTGCTAGAGACTAGCAACAAGCTAGTTGGGAGGTGTGTTGAGTGCTAGAAACTGTGTATTTATAATGGAGAAAATCATCATTTTATGCTTCAAATCTCACTAACATTCCTATTTATGTCTTTAAGTCCCTTGTGATTTAATTATATATGTTTTATTTTAATTAATTATTTTATGTATTTTAGGGGACATTATGACCATTTCACCATGAACGAGAGATCAAATAAAAAAATGGACAGTAATTTTGAACTCAGGACAATTGAAAACCTTAGGAGGAGTCTAAAAAGATAAATGATAATGTTCACATATACGGTACTGTTCACATATACAGCACTGTTCATATATACGTTACTGTATATGTTACTGTTCACAGGGCACTGTATGATGATGTGGCACTGTACGATGATGTGGCAACATTTGATTGGACGAATGATGTGGCATTGACTGTTTATGTGGCATTGACTGATGATGTGGTGTTCACTGATGACGTGTCATGATCCTATTGAACTAAAATGCTTATGTGGTGCTGACCGGCGACATGGCAGTATGTTAGTGGATTGAAAAAATGGATTCATGCATATACACGGAATAACAACCTTGATGATATGTTCCATCCAATAAGAATGTGCCACGTGGCGCAATCCTGAGAGTCTAAATTATTTTGATCCGATGGCCATGATTTACTCATTGTATCTATAAAAAGGGGCCCCCCCTCTAATTTGACACCCTTGAATCCATTTTTAAGCTCCATTTTTTGTAATTTCATCTCCATCTTGTATTTTCTACGTATTTTAATAAAATTTTCATTTTACCACTAGTTCAATTATGAGTGTCTAATTTTCTTTCAAGCTTGGGTTGAAGGTGAAGTCTCAACATGCTCCATAGGCTTAATTTGGTAAATTTACTTTTCCTTCCTCTTTAATTTATATGGATGTTTTGACTTTTCATAGACAGATAATAATAATCTTGTCTAGATATCAGCTGGTATAACCGACTCCTTAGGCAAGGTTATTACTATTTGGCACGAGAAGCACTTAGCACCATATCTATTAGAGTGAGGTTTATGAGGAGTGAAAAATTTCCCTTCATGATTTAATTGGTACTAATAATGAATGTTGAGCCAGTGCATGTTGAGTACAGATCTAGAGATCCAAGCACTTCATTTTAATAGTTTATTCCCACCACTTTAATTTAAATTAATAGATAGCCTACATCATTATCATTATAAATCCAACCACCAACTCAAAAAATTCATTCTACAAGCAATTAAAACCCACCTCCTCGTGGGATCGACAAGTTTGATAGTGGCATCAACGAGAGATAGTTTCAAATGCAGTGGCAGCAACGAGAGCATAGTTTCAAAGGCATTCATTGACGTCATGGGGCTCTCTACAGAGAAGCATCTTGCACTTTACAGGATATGGTGGATAAAGAAATGGACAGAAACACAAGTAACAGAGGTGTGTTGTGTTCTTTTCTCCATTAGAAAGATTTATAAAAGTGATATGGTATATGATGTAGTATACATGGATGCATGCCATTTGTTATTGGGTAGACCTTGGCAATTTGATGTGGATGCAGTACATAAAGGAAAGGATAATGAGGCGAAAAAGGCTCTAAAGATTCATGCCAAGGTACAGGCTCACTTGGAGGCTGCCAATGCTAGATAGAAGACTGAAGCAGACAAACATCGATGAAAGAAAGTGTTTCCAGAAGGAGACTTAGTGATGGCATATCTGAGGCAGAGTCGATTTCCTAGCATTCGCACTAAATTGGAAAAGCGTAAATATGGACAATTTTAAGTAGCTTGGAAGATCAACGACAATGCTTGTGTGCTCTAATTACCAGACAATTGGAACATCTTTCACACTTTTAATATGACTGATCTGTTGAGTATCATCCGAAAGATGAAGAGTTGTATGAGCCAAACTTGAGAACGACTTCTTTTCCAAGTGCAGGGGACTAATGTAAAAAGTTATTTTAGGAATTTTAAGATTCTAGAATTTTATTATTTTAGGACTTTGTAGTTTCATTAGAGCAAATTAAGGTATGAAATTTAGTTAACTTAGGAAAGTATATTTTATTTCCATTATAATTGTGATTTGGTTTCCTATTTTTAAGTTAACTTTGGGAAAATATATTTTATTTCCATTATAATTGTACTTTAATTTCCCTTTTTAAGTTAACTTAGGGAAGTGAGTTTCGTCTATTATAAATATAGAGGTCTTGTTATTGTTTTAAGAACTTTTCAAACTCAATTATTTTATAAACATTTTATTTAGAGACTTATTTTCTCTATCTTCTTTGCAATTCTGTTTCGTCACCTAGGTAAAGCATGAATAAATCCTTTTCTTCAAGTTTCTCTACAGTGTTGGCAATGAGGCCTCTTTGTAGCTAATGTTGTAATCTTCTAAAGGGCGGGGGGGGATAAATGCATCACCACTATACTTGTATATCATATTTGGCCGAAGAAGCTAGAACCCTAGTTTCGAGCAGCAAACGGGATTGTCAATATTAATTATTCACTTCACTGTCCATTGTCTTTATACCACCCAACTCTTAAATTAGTGAAAAGGATAGCGATACTTTTGGGATTATGTGGTTTTTAAAGCACATTGATTTATTTATTTTCTTATTAATAAAATATTTGAAATATTTTTCAAATATCTTAATTACATAAATATTTTGAATAAAGTCTGTTTAATCATATTGTATGTGTTTATATGATCATCATATGGATTAACAGAAAACATAAATACAAATTATCTTATAATTAAATAAATGATAAGTAGAGTGGTGCACTATTTATGTTTAGACTGCAGTAAATTTATTGAATGATTTATCTTAATTATGTATGAATTTACTGATATAGTTTGACTACATTAAATTGAATCACATATGAGATTTAATTAACTTTAAAATGACTGTTAGACTTATTAAATCTCATAGACATTGATTTTATTGCAATCTCAACCTTGAGTTAATTATATTTTCATGTTTGTGATTGTCATTTCATTTGAGTTACCAATGGGTGTGACATATATTTGTGGTCAAGATTACCTAGAATCTTGGTGGAAGCAATTATGAGTTATAGATTAACAATATAGAATTTGCACAACACATCTCTTGACGGGTTTTTAGTACTTGATCATAAAATTCTCTAGTTAGAATGTGTCAGCATAATTAGTATGTTAAAATTGATCATTAGAGAAAACTAATAAGTGTCAAGGAATAAAATACAATTAAATTGATTGGACAATTGAGATATTAATTCAACTAACAATGTGGTACAAAGGATTGTTCAGTAAAAAAATTAATGTGGCATGAGTCGAATTATTATTCGAGAAAACTATTCTAGATAACATACAATTATGGAGGTCAATTTCAATCTTTTAGTGGACTACATTTGGAACTAAATAATCGGGTTAGTTTAATTACCAGCTTAATTATTGTAGCCACTATTGTATATACCCATATGATCCTCAGGTTAGCTCAATTAATTGACTACACCGCTACTAGATTGATAAGTATGATAACTAGTAATTTTAGGTTTAAACCCTAAATATATTATTTGGTGGGAGGCTTCATTTAATATACTTGTATATAAGGGCCTTGTGTTATTTTACGATGCAAACACCTATAACAAGAATAAGTATAATGCCAATTTTGGCTTTAATATTATATTTTAATTTAAATAAAATATTTTTTATTTAATAGAATTAAAAATATATAAATAATGAGCCTAAGATTTCCACCAATAGATATATATAGGGCTTGTTCTTTCACAAAAGAATAGAGGAGCCACAATATACACAATATAGAAAGAAATATTTTTTGTCTTCTAGTTTTGAGAGAAAAAATTTTCTACTACTAATTACTTACAGTAGTAATAAAGATGCTCACATGTAAAGTGTCAATCGACCTTAAATCATAACCTAAAATATCATTAGTGATAAATTGTGATCCAATACAATTGTTGGTGACAGATCATGATTTAAAAAAATTGATGGTGATGGGTCATGACTTGAGAGCCTAAATTACTTTTACGAAAAAGTAAAGATATGATTTCTATATTATATTAATTTTATATGTTGTATAAGAATTGCAATCCAAATATTTCCAATGGAAAACGATTTTCAATCAACAGATACCTCCCCCTCTAACAAAATGGCCGCACACCAAAAGTCTGTAAGACTATTTTGAATATAAAAAGTATCTGGGTAATTTCTTCAGATGAGCTGTAGCTGACAATTCGTGCACTTTGCCTCAAGTGATCTTTAACTACCTTATATGCCATATCAATCTCTTTTTTTAGCTCACCAACATCCACTCTAGCAGCCTTGTTAATATCATTTCATCAATTTAGTGAGGCCATGGACTTGGTGGCTGCATCTCTCAGGTATTTCAATTTCTAGTGGCTTCAAAAATTTAATTACCTAAACAGGATGTTGAAGAATGTTGTCATCCTGTCGACAACATTAACTTAAAAGAGATGAAAGAACTCAATGACTACAAAATCCAAAAAGCATTTGGCTGCAACAACTATTCAACATTCAAGTTCAACAATAAATATGAAAATTAGTCTCATCTACTAGACAAATTAAACTATTTGAATTATATTTATATTTATTAAAAAAGTTTAACATTAATTTTTTAATTACTACGTACAAAGGATATCACAATCAAATGGAAATCTCAATATTTCTTACTAAAATTTAAAAATCTACATCACCATTTTCCTAAATTTTGAGAGTATATGAGTTATTTTCCCGTAATAATAAATGGGTCATATCATTTTAAAAGTCTTATCAAACACTCATTAATAAGATATTATAAGTCTCACCAAACACTAAATTGCATGAAATAGGAGGATTTCAAAAACGAAATAGTGTATTAAACACATTCACAGTTAGGTCACACTAGTTATCATGTTCTAAAACAGAAATGAATTAATGCGTACGTTTTGACGCATCAGAAAGAATAATAAACGTGAAGACAGAGTGGATGAATATTGAAAATTTCTCGCAATCCGTAACTGCCAAATTAAAATACATTCATTATTCATTGAACAGAAGAAAGACCATGCAATTTCCTCGAAAGCATTGTTTTAGTATTTTTAGCTAAATTCTCTATCCATTCAACTTAAGAAAAAAAAAAAGAAATTCTACTTACGGAAGTACATAAAACAATATTTTCAAAGCTGATTTATTTTTCTTAAAAAAAAATCACTGACAACGACTGAAGTTTTACTCGGAACAAACTCGTAACAGAATTTTGGTTATGAGTGTATAAATTTTCTACAATATAGAAAAAAATGATCGAATCATATATAGTTCATTAATTGAGCCAACTCGTGACTTTGTCCCCAGTCTTAAGTTTGTAGTTCGTTTTCTTGACCCAAGGTCTTTGCTTGAAGAACACTTCAATGTCATAACAAGGAAAATTACCCTTTACATTCCATGTGCAATTATTTGTTCTATTTACAGTAAAAGTAAATACTAAATTGATATCCCATCCCATGCATGACTTCAAAGAGGCCTTTCACTTGATTGTGCTTATGCGCGTGGCATCTCAAAGAAGCCATCAAGATTTTCAGGCAAGAAGCGAAGTCTTTGGAAAGGAAGTTTGTGAACATGAAAGTAAGAGTAAATGTCCGTTTCCTCCCTATAATTTGAGACTTGAAGCCAATTACTCAGTTAGTCCATATTCTAAAATGAAAAAAAAAACATGTTTATGCTATGTATTTGTTTCCGTTAAATCTACCTCCTTACATCCAATAACTATAGAAGTAACGACACTGACTCAAACAACAAGGGCGAAAGAGTATTTGCCCCAGAAAGGAACTCTTTTTTGTAAAAATCGAGTCGAATATATACTAACATCATCAAACATTTCATGGATCGGTTAAAGAATATGAAATCGTACAGCTTTGAAGGAAAATTTATGCTTTACTTAAGCAAGAGAATCCCTGCGCTATGCGGCTGTTAATTTATGAGAAATTTTCAAGATACAATTTCTTTTCTGGATATATATCTCAAAATTGTATCTCAAATATTTTGTTTTAAATAGAATGACATTCAACAAGGTGTCGTAATGCAATTAATTCACTTGTAGCTTGTGAAAGTCTTTAATTACTACCGGATAAATGACACACTCTGTTATAAGCTAATTAATAAAAATAAAGAAAAATAAGATTTCTTCTTTTATTGCTTGAAAGTAAAAGCCCGCATAGCCTACAAACGTGTATTCCAAATTTAGCAAAACTTATAATGTTGCGAAAGAAATCATAATTCTATTCCTAACGTCTCGTATTCAAAATTGATGACCTAGGAAAAAACCAGGAAACAGGAGAAGCTTGTCAGTAACAATCATCGGAGAGAATTTCTCTGTGACCGTTAGAAAGGAAGCTACAGTGGTTCTTGGCTTCTCGCTAAGTCCTATATATAGAGAGAGAGAACCCATTCACTGACTTACAAACTAGTTCCATTGTTACAGATTCTTGATCCCTGTCCTCATTCTTTTTTTTCAGCCATGTCTCTAAGTCTTAGGTCTCGGAAACCAATTGAAAATACAATGCCGATCAATGAATTAGAACTTGACCTCTTATTGCTTTCAAAACGCCACCAAAGAAGGTGGCGAATGGCCTTCAGGGTCATATGCTTCACCAGAGCTCTTGTTTCAATGTCCAGAAAGTGTCTTCAAAACAACAACCAAATCTTGCTTCGCTCCCTCTCTCATGTTGCCGTCGACATTAGTACCAGTGACGATCATGAAGCTCCCTTTGTCGGGGTGGACAAGCAGATGCTCTCAAAGATGGTGAAAGAGAAGAGTTATGAGTCCTTGAGTAATCTTGGAGGAGTTAATCAAGTTGCTACGATTCTTGAAAGTGATACCAAACGTGGCATCAGTGGCAACGAAGCTGATCTTGATCACAGAATCAATGTTTTCGGAGCAAACAGGTACGAGAGACCAAAAGCAAAATGCTTCATAAGTTTTGTTTTTGAGGCATTTAAAGATACAACTATTATCATACTCTTGGTTTGTGCTTTACTCTCTCTGGGGTTTGGCATTAAACAAGAAGGCTTGAAAGAAGGCTGGTTTGCTGGCGGGAGCATCATATTTGCTGTATTTTTAGTTGTCATCATCTCTGCTGTGAGTAATTTTAAGCAGAGTAGACAATTTCAGGCTCTTGCTCACGAGAGCAGTGATATTAGAGTTGAAGTTGTGAGAGATGGCAGGCGCCGTGGTTTGTCAATCTTTGATGTTGTTGTCGGTGAAGTTGTTAGTTTGAAGACTGGTGATCAAATTCCGGCTGATGGGTTGTTCTTGAACGGCCATTCTTTGAAGGTTGATGAGTCTAGCATGACTGGGGAAAGTGGTTATGTTGAAGTTGATGAGAAGAGTCCTTTCTTGCTTTCGGGTACTAAAGTGACCGATGGCTACGGCTTCATGCTTGTCACTTCTGTTGGAATGAGCACTGCTTGGGGTGAGATGATGAGCTCTATTAGCCTTGAGTTGAATGAGGAGACGGCATTGCAAGCTCGGCTCAACAAGCTGACTTCTTGCATTGGGAAGATTGGATTAACTGTGGCAGTGCTTGTTCTTGTGGTTATGTTGATTCGGTACTTTCACAGGAAACACAAGAGATGAGACGGGAAACAGAGAATTTCTTGGGAGGAAGACGAAGGTCGATGATGTGATGAATTCTGTGATCAACATTATTGCTGCTGCTGTCACCATTGTTGTTTTTAGCAATCATTGGAGTTACCATTGCTCTTCAACTTATAATGGTAGAGCTTCTGAAGAAGTTTGCTGATACTGAGAGGCTGAATTGGGGGCAATGGGCAGCTTGTATTGGCATTGCAGCTATGTCTTGGCCAATTGGTTTTCTCTCCAAGTGCATTCCTGTTTCTGCCAAGCAGCTGCTTTTCAAGCAAAGAGCTTCATGAATCACAAATCCATAATCAATTCTCTATTAGTTAATATTGCCTTTTATCTTTGTTTAGATTCATAAGTTTCTTAGCTCAATTTGTCAATGTAAGTCTAATATCTAATTAGTTCATAATGAAATTTATTTTGAATAAAAGAGAAAACTCTATTGCTTGATCAGGTACTTAGAATTTCATATTCTATTGCTTCATCAGGTCCTTGGAATCTCATTTGACCAATTAAATATTTCGTTATAAAATACATATATCTTTAGCAATTACTAAACATTAAACTTGGAGAAGAGGAATCCTTGACTATAAAAGAAGTGAGAAATGTTAGTTGAGCAGGTGTTTGTTAAAAGTAATAAGTGTTTGTTAAAATGTCCCAGTGAAGCTAAGGAGCAGTATGACACTTCATTACTTTTAACAAAAACGTGCAAAGGAATAAAAACAAGTGAAAGCTATTATGTGTGAGTACTACATGCAGCAGCTGTTGGATGCATTTAACCCCAGCCATAGGATTCGTTTGTAAAGACTAAAGATGTAATGAGAAATTACAAAGCGATTCCCTAATATATCTTGAGGAAAATGTCTAGCTCAATGGAAACCAACTTTCATGCTTATACAAGCCTAGTTTTCTATTTATGAAATTTTCTACTCTTATATTGATTGCTTCCTTCTTTTAAATTTTAAGACTGCCTGCATATTTGATTTTGATCGAAAGGCACTTTCCATTGAGCTTCTATTTTGCCAACCCTACTCCACAATTCCGAGGCCGCAAAACAATGACGAAAAAGATGATTAGAAGTTTCTGCACTTGTGTTTAATGTACCTTAGTTTAACAAGTTACATAAATTATTTGGTGCATTTCCATCATCACTACAACAAAAGGGCCGATTCAAAAAATGCTGTCTAACAAAATAAGTCGTCGACACGCTTGAGTCACAATTCTTAACCTGCATAGTCAGAAAAGAGTAAATTACCCTTATGGGACAAAGCTGTGATACACATGTAGCAAAGTAGCAACGAATAACCAAAGAAGCTTGGAAAGCTTGTACAAGCATGATCTTGCAGCCGTTTGTAAAAGTAAAAATGGATTAACTTGCCAAAAATAGACCATAGCAACTCAGAAATTTGTTTCTCAATTTCAATAATAGCTAATCCTATATTCCTATATATCTTGCCGCTAGCCCTACACCAGTTTGAGGGACAATAAATGAATCAGTCTTCATCATCAGAGTTGTTAAATGTTATTTTTTTAGCGTTGGGAGCATCGGTCGAAATTTCTCTGGAGTGGGATCCATACAGCTTGGACTCCTGCAATGCAATGAGGAGCAGTGTAAACTAATTCAGTGCAGAAAACAGATGACCGTGTGTGTCTGCACAACATTTCCAAACATGTGTGCCTAGCAAGTGGATACAGCAAATCGAATGAAAAAAAAATGTAACAAAAAGATAGAAATGTACACCTTCTTCTTTACACGAGTGCCAAATTTCAGAAGAGCATATGGCACAACTTGTCTAGCTTCTCTGAGAACATTCACCAGCTCCCCAGCAAGTGCCTGAAATAGCGATGTCACTAGCTAAAACAAAAAATTTGGCGAAACACAAGGATATAATTGTTTTGACTTCAGAATTCAAGCAAAGATAACATGAAAAAGTTTGATATGCTACCTTATTATGATTTGTGAAGAATGTGTGGGAGACACCCTTCTTACCGGCCCGGCCAGTCCTACCAATTCTGTGAACATAATCCTCGGTGGTCAAGGGGAAAGAATAGTTAATAACTACTTCAACATCCGGAATATCCAATCCCCGTGCAGCAACATCAGTAGCAACCTGCAAATACAATCACTGTCAATTCTACAACAATCAAGTTCTTGGAAATATAAAAGATATGACAAAAATTTAGAATTAATATTATACCCAATCATTAATTGCAACAATCTTGTTTTGCTATTCTTACACCATAGTTAGTTAATCAGAAACAGATTTACCAGTTTCAATCTGCACATCACTGTATTTTTTTTGTTTTTTTAACAATTTCATTTCCTTTTAGTTTGCAGAAATCCCAGAGAATTACTACACCACAATGCTACCACTGTTGTAGTCAAAATACTGATTTGCAGATGCATAACATCAAAGGACAAGTTCCCTCCTTGAATAATGACAGTGACATTGTACGTTCATGTTGTGCTTTCTTACCATGTAGTGCAACGACCTTCCAACCACTGAGAGCAAAAGAAAAGAAAAATAAATAAATAAAAACTCAAAAGTTACAGGCAAATGGGATTCATCAACACAGTTCTACCTCCAGCTGCTTGATGCCGCAGACAGAACGGAGCTGCTTATCACACCAAAAAGTATAACACCAAGATGACAAAAATTTACCTTCGCCGCAGCATATTTTCAAGACGATCAGCTTCCTGCTGGTACAAGGCAAAAACTAATACTCTGTTCCTGATCACAAGTATAAGTTCCATATCAAAAGGATGTAGTGCCAGTAAACACCAAAAGACATTTTCAAGAAAATATTTTAAATTTAGGAATTCAAGAATATTACTCTTTGTTTTCCTATTTGAGAAGAATCTTGATTTGAATTATATTATGAATTTTGTAATAATGTATTAGGTTTATTGCAGTTCTCAATCAGAGAGAATGAATATATACATAATTTTTGTCACGATAACATATCTCCTCTCTTTCTGCTTCTTTGTCTCCGTCTTACTTTTGTCCTCACTATTTTGTCTTCTATTTCTTCCCTCTAGTCCGCACTCTATACTTTTTTTTATCTCTATCTGTTCTGTTTTCTATCTCTAACTTGTACTCTATGTTTTCCCATTTTTCCTCCCCAAGTTTGGCTATTATTAAAATATCTATCTATCTATCTATCTATCTATCTATTTATCTATATAAAATTAAGAAAAAAAAAAAACACGTTCCAAATGCTTCCAAAAATCTATCTATCTATCTATCTATACAAAATACCCGAGCCCCAGCACTCAAAAATCTCAACGTCCCTAGAGAAAGTTTCCACTGTTTCGGGGTGGTTCAACAATTGATATGTTGCCTTATCCCAGTTCCAAAGTGTTTCTCAGAATAGATATTTGGAACCTAAATTATCTAATGCAATATCTGAATTGATCCATTTCAAAAACAGCAGAACCAGAATTTATTTGCCCACAAGTCTTTTACATATTTATAAATTTAAGGATATTACTCTTACTTATCCAATTAGGTTTATCCTTAAAAGATCTATTAATAGTGGATAAAGTTTATGTTTTTTCAAGCTTATTTTGATCATAACTCCACGCTATTTCTTCATTTCCCCCCGTACTTTTTCGTCCGCCTCACTAATTTAGATAATCACACAACCTAACAGATTGAACACGAAGTTCCAATTTCTATATTAGCAATACAGTAGAAGATGTTGAAGGGATCCCAAAATATATCAGAAATTAAAATAAAATTGCAAGAAGTTACCAAATAAAACCTTTGATATTTGTGGTATTTTTCTAGCAATGCAAGCAGACGCCGATCGCCTGAAAAATCATCTAAGACCTACATTTGTAGGAGACATGTTTGTTAATACACCTATGAGAAAGAAAAAAAAATCTGATAGCTAAATGGGTCACCCATGGGAAAAACGTAACCTCAACAATTTGCATAACATCATGGTTGACTGCCAAATCCTCTGAACCGACTACTAGCTGAAACAAAACCAATTATTTTTAAGAAAGGCAAGGGTTTAAAAGAATTGGGGAAAAAAAAATTAACCAATATGTCTTTATGAATGAAGATCTGCACCTTAACAGGATTAGGATCCATGTACTCTTGAGCTAACTTATGAACTTCTATAGGCCACGTAGCACTGAACATTACCATCTGGCAAGCTGAACAATTTTAAGAAATTTTTCCCAAGTCAGGGAAATGTCTGTCATGAAAATATTTAATTTGGACTGAAAACGTATCCAAACGAATTCACATATATAAGATACAAAAGCCCAAATACGACTGCAATTGATACTGCAACAATGATCAAAAGATGAAGACTTCCATACATCATTGCAGCAAATACCCATCAATAAGAGATTTCCAGCGTATCTTCTTTTCACTTATTGTACATTTTTTTAGATTATGTTTCTCTCACTCTATTCTTCTGTTACCAAAATAGAAAAAAAATTAAAAGTAACTAATAGAATACGGTAAAAAAAGAAAAAGAAAAAGGTTTTGGAATAAAAATTAAAGGGCACATAAGTATTTGGCCACTTAAATGTCATTATCTGATGTTAATAGTTTTTACAAGGTGGCCCTCCCAAATAAAATATTCTGCCTCTACACCTTGTTCCAATTCAAAAAGATTTCGAGTGATAATTATAAGGGACAGAAGAAACAAAATCATATATAACATATACCCAAAGATATGTTGCTCAAAATAAAGCGAACTGGCTCTTCGAATCCCATCTCAAGCATTCGATCTGCTTCATCGAGGACCTGCAGAAAGTTCTAAACATCAAGTCATTTCAGATTATATTTAATACTTATTGTTAGAAATGAAGTTTTTGCAAACTCTACTGATACAAAGCACTATTACTTATTCTCTGCACTCCTCTTAAAATGTATTGCTCTTTGTTCTACTTTTAATCTTGCTCAGTTTCATTTGGACTCTGTTTAGGAATTTAGGAGATCTTGCTAAAGAATCCATTTTCCCTTACAAAGTTAGGAGTTCAGGAGTCAATTTACTGATGGCAAAGCCTTTTACAAACTGTATTAGAACTTCTAGTTTTCTTTCCATTAAAAAACCGAAAGCACTCTGAAAGGTGGCCGACATTCATTTCAATCAAATCTATCAAACGTCCAGGTGTTCCTGTGCCCACAAGAAAGAGAATGTCATATTTCTAGGTAATTATAAGAAAATCTTGCGTATGGCAAGTGCCAACACCACGTCATAGAATAATATATAGGTGGAATCAAGAAAATAGCTATATGCTTCCACTGAAAACAAAAGGGACAAATTATCTCCATGCTATCGGCAAGACTCAACTAGATCTCCACATGATCAATAAAATTAAGACAATAGAAATCTATCTCTGTGTGCCACACACAATCTAAAAGCATCAAATGAATGGTAGCCAACCTTGATATGTTCATTTTCAATGCCTGTCTAGCATAAGATAGACTATAATTGTAAACTATAGTTGGCTGTGAACTGAGGATATTTTAATTCACCTTTGCAGGCTTGCCAACGAAACACAGAAGGTACGGTACCCTTATCTTTGGTTAGTTTTTCAGTAGAGCTCATAGGAGTTTTGCACCATTTACCGTCTAACATATGTGTCTTTTCAAGCAAATCCCTAGTGTACTTTGTCTAAGAGAGATGAAGCCCTTCATGTGAGGGTGTGACTTCAAGACCAAGGAAATAGTTGAATCCACCAAGGTCTTTTAAAGCATATTCTGACCCTAGTTGCTGGGCAACTTTTTCAACAAGTTTGATATGTGAACTAGCGACCAATATATCATCAACATAGATGGGAACCATAACCAATTCCCCTTCCATATGCTGGATGAACAATGAAGTGTCTGATTTGGAAGTATGAAAACCCTACTGTAACATTGAGCTGTTCAACTTATCATACCAAGCTCTTGGGGCTTGTTTGAGTCTATATAGAGCCTTTTTGAGCTTACAGAACCCGCACCTAAAACAAGAGTACTCACAGAAGGATATGCAGAGTTGTTGTCTTGAAAGATTGACTAGTTAGTGACAATTGAAAAAGGATTATAAGACTGATGAACTCTAGATGCAGGGTGATCTGATCAGATTTGTTAGAAGCGAAAGGCTAAATGTACGGAAATTCAGATTTATTAAATTGTAAATGTCTTGTAATATGGGTTCTCCCAATAAGATCTAAACATTTATAGCCTTTGAGAATGGGACTATAACCTATCATTAGACAATTTTGTGTAAGGAAATTGGATTTATATTTGTTGTAAGGTTTAAGCAAAGGAAAGCAAGAGCAGCCAAAGGTTTTAAGAAATTGATAATCTCGTTTTCTAACATGGAGCTTTTTAAAGGGTGAAATGTTGTTCAAACAATATGCCTATGTTTTCTTTCTACCATACTATTTTGATGATGAGTCTGAGGGAAATTATGTCTAAAGGCTATTCCTTCTTGTTGAAGATAGGTTTTAAAGATTCTATATTCATCCTCCCTGCCCCCGCCCCCGCCCCCCCCCCCCCCCCCCCCCAAAATCTGACTGAAGTATTTCTTTGGAAAGACTAAGTTGTTTCTCAACCAAGGTTTTGAAATTTTGTCAAGTTTCCAAGGCTTCTAACTTGAGAGTTAAATGGAAATATCCAGCAATATTGGTGTAATATCCACAAAGCTTATGCAATACCAATAACCATGTAAAGAAGAAGGCATGGGAGATTATCCCTAAGAGCGGCTCTTCCACTAGGCAACTTAGGCAATTGCCTAAGGCCACACTACAGATAAAGGCCCCCAAATTTTTTTTTCTAAATTATAGTTATTAAATTGTTGATCTATATTTTTTATTAATTTATAATTATCTTTTCCATTAACAAACTACTAAGTACCTACAAAATATCTTTTTAACGTTAGAATTAACAATTTTAATCCTATTTATTCTAATAAAATCTCTATTTAACAATATAATTAGAACTATATATATTTCATTTAAAACTCTATAAAAGCCATATATGTGTTAAATTATTATCCATTAGTATTTTGTTATAAAAAAAAAAAAAAGATACGCTCTCGTGCTTAAGCAATTAGAAAAAAAAATTGCTTTCTCTATTGTACCTTTATCTTAAGAAGCAAAAAATAAATTGGTTTACTTTCCATGGATCACTGCTGCTCAAAGCCTCAATTCATGGAAGTTAAAGTTATCAAATTTTCAGATTTTATCTTTATATTCTTTTTTTAACTAGTTGTGTTATTCAGTTGTTCCTATTTCTTTTTAAAATTATTATTGTGTTCATCGGTTGTTTTATTTTAAGTTCATAGGTTCTTTTATTTTAATTATTTAGTATAATTATTTGCTTATTTACTCTTGTTTATATGCATATGAAAAAAAATAATAAAAAAGTTATTTAAATCTTAAAAAGGAACTCTTGATAAGTTTGATAAAAACAGTAAAAAGATGTGAATTTGAGTGAAGATTTAGAATATTATTAACAACATCAAAAACAATTGCTTTCGCAGGAAGAAGTTTTTCAAAATTAAAGTTGATAAAAACTTATTTCAGATCAGCCACATCACAAGGAACATTAAATAGATTAGTTATATTGTCTACTGAGAAAGATATATTAGCAAAATAAGAATATAAAAATTTGATTAATAATTCTACATCTTGAAAAGTTAGAAAAACGTTAGAAAAGCTATTAGCCAACAACAAAAACTAAAGAAACAACACAAAATGAGGAGTAAAATGAGAGAACAATATATTATAGAGTGATTTTATTCATTCCAAGTGTGTACAAAATAAAGAGATGAGCTCTCCTTTTATAGTTACATAATCACTCCATAAAATTAATAGAAACATTATAGATCATAATTCCTTGTAAGATAGTAGGAGTTATAAGGAAGTCAAAAGTTGCCAGTGGGAGATAATGGGGAGATTAATAGATGTATGTTATTAACATCCACATTTATTTTAATAAATTTATAATACTCCCCCTTGGATGTTCATTACAAAAGAATATACCTCATTAAAACCTTTACTAAAAAAAATCCTTATGAGAAAAATTAGTAAAAGACAAAGAGTACATTATTCATTTATGTCTTAAGAAAACTAGGAAAAACCCTATCGGATAAAAACTAGTAAGGAAAAAGAGTACAACATATAAAATTCCCTCTAAAATAAATTATTTTTCCCAACAAGTATACTCCCCATCATCTTCACATGCATTCTAATTTGAAGAAAAATCTTTGGGTTGATGCATCCCAATTTTGTGAATGTCACAGTTGGCAAGAATTTTATAAATAAATCTGCAAGATTGTCACTTGAGCGTATTTGCTGAATATCTATATCACCGTTTTTTTGAAGTTCATGTGTATAAAAGAATTTTAGTGCAATATGTGTAGTCCCATCACTTTTTATATAACCACCTTTAATTTGAATAATGTATGTTGCATTATCCTCATATAATATTGTGGGGTTATTCTTAATTAATGACAATCCACACATTTCTTGAATATGTTGTATCATTGATCTTAACCAAATGCACTCACGACTTGCTTCATGAACAGCGAGTATTTCTAAATGATTTAAAGATGTTACAATTATTATTTGTTTGATTGATCGCCATGATACAGCACTATTACCATAAGTAAATAAATAACCCATTTTGAGATCAAGTGATTAGAAAGATATCCATCATCTGTATATCCAATTAGTGGTGATTTTGATCCATTTAGATAAAATAAACCCATGTTAATTGTTGCATGGAGATACGTAATACATGCTTTACACCATTCCAATGCCTACGAGTTAGTGTAAAACTATATCTTGTTAATAAATTTACTGAAAATGCAATATCAGGTCGAGTACAATTTGCAAGATATATTAGTGCACCAATTGCACTTAAATATGATACTTTAGGACCAAGAACTACTTCATGATCTTCTTTAAGATGAAATGGATTTTTTTTAACATCAAGTGATCGTACCACCATTGGGATACTTAATGGATGGGCTATATTCATATAAAAATATTTTAAAACTTTTTTAGTGTATGTTGACTGATGTAAGAGTATTCCACTTGGCAAATACTCAATCTATAAGCCAAGACAAAATTTTATTTTTCCAAGATCTTTCTTTTCAAACTCATTTTTCAAACAAAAAAGTTGTTTTTGGAAGCTCTTTAGGAGTTCTAATAAGATTTAAATCATCAATATATATTGCAATTATTGCAAATCCAATTTCAGATTTTTTTAATAAAAACACAAGGACAAATTGGATTATTTACATATCCTTCTTTCAATAAATAGTTGCTTAGGCGATTATACCACATATGCCCAGACTGTTTTAATCTATACAAGAATTGTTGTAGTTTCAAATAATATAGACTACGAGGTTTGAATTTGTTTGCTTTTGGCATTTTAAATCCTTCGAGATTTTTATATAAATATCTATATCAATAGAAGCATACAGATAGGCAATCACAACATCCATAAAATGCATATCAAGCCCTTCAGAGGCTCTGAGACAGACTAGAAATCGAAATGTAATTGCATCTATAACGAGAGAATATGTCTCCGCATAATCAATGCTAGGTCTTTGAGAAAAACCTTGTGCTACTAATCTTTCTTTATATCTCACAATTTAATTTTTCTCATTTTGTTTTCCAACGAACACCCACTTATAACCAACAAGTTTGACATCATCAGGTGTCAAGACTATTGGTCCAAATAATTTACGTTTCGCAAGTGAATTTAGCTATATTTGAATAGCATCTTTCCACTTTGGCTAATCATTTCTATGTCGACATTCTTCCATAGTTTTTGGATCATGATCCTCGTCGTCATTTGTGATATTAAGAGCAATGGTAAACGAAAAAATATCATCAATAATTATTTCATTTCGATCCCAAGATTTTTCTGGACCAATAAAGCCAATCATAATTTCATTATTTTGTTTCTCAGAAGAAATTGATACTTCTTCAGTTGTTGGCAAATTTTCTTCTTTTAGGTCAAGGGGAAGAATACTATTTGATTGAACAATCTCTGTTATTTGATTAGTAGTCAATGACTCTTCGGGAGTGCTAATTTCATTTTAACTTTTCTTACGTTTTCCTCTTCCGGGGAATTTTGTCTTTTGAGCCAATTGGCCTTCCTCGTTTTAAATGTACTTTATTTTCATTAGTTTTGTCCTGTTGTCCTTTAGGGATCCCAACATGTGCTGGGGAATTTTCAATTGGAATATGTGATTCTATTATTTTTCTTAAATCATTAAATGCATCAGAAATTTGATTTGTAATATTTTGCAAATGAATGTCCTTTGAACTTCAAGTTCACTTTGATTTATACGAGGATCAAGATGAGATAATGATGATGCATGCCTTATAATTTCACATCGTTCATTTATTTTTATTTTTTCTCCTCCTAATGATGGAAAAGGTTGCTCATCAAAATGGCAATCCACAAATCGTACAGTAAAAAGATCTCCAGTTAAATAACCCCTAAAATAATTAATATAAATAGTAGCAATAACAATTTGCTCATGTATTTAGACTGAAAGCTTTAATGTATATTGAACTTTATTGTAGATATCTAAGTGGTTACCTTAATTTATTAAAATGCATGTTCCATCGAAACTGGCTCCAATGTCAGCCTCATTCTTTCAGGTACTGGTTTCAAATTCAATGGACTGGATAAAAAATAAGACATGTTTAATGTTTTATCAAAAATCGAACCAATTAGCTTTCTCATTTATAAAACTAAATCAAACTGACAATTTATTCCGTTCTTGAGTTTTATTGCCTAACCCTACCCAGCGTCTTCAAGCAAAAGACAAAGCAACTCCTTATTTTCCAAAACAAAATTACTCATAGATCTAATTGTTGTCATTTTATTCAATTTTATTTTGTTGTACGTTTTATTTTGTTTTATTTTTACCAGAAAAATTATTCCGTATCGATTGATTTCAAATAGGGATGGCAAAAAAGCTCGGGCCGGCCCGGGCTTTCCACATGAGGGCCCAAACAAGAGCTCAAAGAAAAAAGCCCGGGCCAAGCCCAAGCCTTTTTTTTAAAAAATAAATTTATAAATTAGAATTATAAATTAAAATTTTAAAAAAAAAAGGGAAAAAAACTTAATTCCCTAATTCATATATCAATACTAAATCAAAAAACTTGAAATTATAATAATAAACTCTCTTGTAAGTGTTAATTGATAAAAAAAAATGCTTGAATTGGAGAATTAGTACAAAAAATTAAATCTTTAAACTTTTATTTGTTTCATTTTCTTTATTTATTATAAATTAGAATAATAAATTAAAATTTAAAATAATGAAAAAAAAAGATTGATTCCCTAGTTAACATATCAATACTGAATAAAAAAGTTAAAATTATAATACTAAACTCTATTTTAAGCGCTTGAATTTGAGAATTTAGTACTAAAAAAATTAAATCTATAAAATTTTATTTGCTTTATTTTTTTATTTATTATTTTATTTTAAAATATTCATTTTCTTTAATTCATTATTGATTATAACAACTTGATTATTATCAACTCATTTCAAGTTTACAATAATTAAAAAAATTTTGAAAAAAAAAACTGAAAGCCCATGCCCAGCCCAAGCGCGCATTTTGCCATCCCTAATTTCAAAGGGCCGGCAAAATCACTTTTATATCCAAGTGTAAAATAGAAAGGTAAATTCAATGATAATAGCAAGATACCTTTAAAAATAAAAATTTCACCCATCATACCAAATAGAACTTGATGATGTGAAGTATCACCCGCCATACCAAATGGTTGCACTTGACTAAACAAAAAATATCATGATCTTAATTCAGCAATAATAAAAATATAATTATTATGCATATTGTCTCTAATCAAGATAATTGGCAATACTTGCAAAAACATTCTCACTTCAATGACAGCTAACCACTCAATGACCAAAGACCTTTAAGGAATCATTTACTTTTAATTTGCGTTTGCGGTGACATTTGTCTATGAATTTGAGCCTGAGGCTGAGAGCTAGAAAAGCTTTAGGTTACAAGAGAGGGTAGTTCTGTAGTTGGGATCATGCAGATGCATTTGTTTAGGTTCATCTCTAACACTTTTTCCAAATATTACGTATAAGATTAAGATTATGATATTACAAATTTCAATGATTTCCAATGTAAAATTTTCCATCTTATTTATTATTATTTATTGCAGATAACTCAATAGTTCTTTCAAAGTATAAGATTTTGATCCCATGAAAAGGACAAAATGGAGGAAAAACGAAAGCATATTTTCTATTTTGGGAAAAAGAATTTTGAATGAGCACCAAAATTCTTGGTTTATTTTATTTTATTTTAAAGGAGCAAAAATACTAAAATTAGTGGTTAGAATTTAAATAGAGTGATAATTTGTGATTAGTAATTGAGTCCGATAAAGGATATATAAGCAACAAGAGGTGGGCTCGGCTTGGGTTAAGTAAAAATTATTTTTCAAATTAAATTCAAAGAAATGCGATAACCCAATTTCCCATTCAGTGAAAGACATGAAAGGGACAATTACAAGGAGAGCTTTTCTAGTACTACTCACAAACTGTATGTTTGAATTCCTTGTTCGAACATTATATATTCTTATTCATTAATGGAATATTCAAACTTCAAATTCAACTGCAGCAATATTTTAATGGAATCAAAGAGAGGAGAAAATTTCTTGCAAAATTAATTAATCAATAATTTGGGCCTCTTTTCTCTCAAACACAGCATTTAATTTGTTGGTTAATTGTTCTACCAATCAATTCAATAATCCAATGTATAATTATTATCAATCTTGATTGGGCTATATTTCCCAATCGAGCTAAAGTGAGAGGCATGCATCAATCACAATGAGTCATCAGTTGAATTAAACTTTGCTTTAGAGGATCACATGCCCATCATCTTCAAATTTCTTTAAATAGCTATCTCTCCATTGTAATCCTTCGTTTCCATCCACCTTAATTAGCCAACTTTTTGCCATTCATTTTTCTTTATTTTCGTTGTTTCCAACTCATAGTTTATCTTTTTTCTTTTGGAAGATACGAGCTGAGTGATTAGTGGGTCGGCAATAAACTAAGCTGTAAGCAAACAAAATATCGAAATCATAGTTACCTTAGCTTATTAAAATCATTCATTCTCAATCTTATTTCATGGACCCACATCACATGCTCCAGTTTCCTTCATAAAGCAATAGATGAATTAAAAAGTGAATGTGCTCCAGTTTCCTTACTATGCCCGGGTGGCACGTGGCATAGTAAGGGCATGGCATGTATCAGTACAATACAATACAAGTATGTTTTAGTCAGGTATGCAGCATGATACGCCGCGTACAAGAATTGGGTTGGGTTAAGAATTTTAATCACGTGGTCTTTAAAAGTATAGCACGATTAGAAATGGATTAAAGCATGACACGTGAAAAAGGCCAACAATAACCACATTTCACTTTTTAATTAAAATAAACTTAAAATTTTATAATTTTACAAAAAAAAGTAAACTTAAAATTTTATAATTTTACAAAAAAAGTAAACTTAAAATTTTATAATTTTACAAACAACTTGAAATTGAATGTTTTAATATATTTTATTAGCGTAAATTTTCTATATTCATTTAATTCTTAGTTTAAAAAATACTCTAATTTTTTTATGTTTATAATTTATCAAATGAATAGATAATATCTTGATTTTAAAAAAATAAAAATATAAGTATCATGATTTTGTAAAATACATGTATTAATGTCATTATGGACTACAATCTGTGATTCTATGTAAGTCCAAGTTAACAACTAAGTTAGCTCTTAAGAAAAATTTATTATTGTTGTTATCATTGTTATTAAGTATTAAAAAATAAATTCTAATACCATTGGGTCTAACTTGGTAGTTAATATTACATTATCTTATTATTATTAGTTTATTATTATTGAATATGGACATAAGTTTTGAACTTTTTGATTCTGTCGAATTTGACTAAGGATACATGGACCCAAAAGAAAAGTACCTTGGGCTTGAAAAAACTACACCAATAGCATGGCATGCCCTCTTTAAAAAATTTTTAAAAAAAAAGAAAAGAAAAAAACTTGTCGTGTTTTTTTTTTCTTAGGCACAGCCTACATCACTAGGCCTAAGCCCCCCCTAAAAAAAAAGACATGGCACGTCATGGCACAAAGCATATGGTAGGCACCGCATGGCATGAGCACGATGTCACAGGATGAGTATTTGCGCGCAGTAAACCTAGACAGCACTTAGACAACTTCTAGCATGCAAGTCGCTAAGTAAGCCTAGAACACTTATCAAACTCGCTAAGCAAGAATGCTTGTGATAATACTAAAGAGAAGTAAGAGCAATATGGCCAAATATATAATTTTATTACCCACAAACAGTAAATTTACAAGAGAGCTTTTTACAAGAGCTTGAGAGCTTATGTGTATGCTGTGTGTGTGCTGGAATTGTTGGTGTGGTGAGTAAAAATAGCAAGGCTGGTGGGCTATTTATAGTGTTGGATGGTGGGTTCTAGAGCTCACCATGCAAGTTGCCAACTTGTCTAAAAATCTAACTAAGTACTTAAATGCTTAATTCTAGAAAAGTCTAAGATATTTACAACTGTAGAGAATTCTAGATTTCGAGCCGTGCCTGGTTGGTTGCTAAGCACACCATAGTTGGCTAGTTGCATGAGGCCGCTTCTAAGCGTAACCCGCCTCTAATGCTAAGCATACTCTACTTATAAGCGCACTCCGTATCTAGGCGGACTTTTACTAAACGCAACCATGCGCATAAAATTATGCCCCGTTTTCAAAAAATTTGAGCACCCGTGACAATCCTCCCCCATTTATGCTACAAGTGTCCTTGTCACATTCACGTGCTTGTAGTTTTGGATATGCTCCGTGAATTGCCATAGGTCTTCCTCGCGTTCCCACGTTGCTTCGCTTTAGGGGAGGTTCCTCCACTTCACCAAGTATTCATTGTATGGTGGAATGCCCCTCCTTCGAATACTCGATTAGTGTAGATGTACTCCACATCCTTGTCATACGCAGTGACAATGATAGCTGGGGCACATCTTAACTCAACTCGGCTTAGGTCTTCCGCATCTCCATGGTATGGCTTGAGTAAGCTCACGTGGAAAACCATATGTATCTTGAGTCTTGGCAGAAGTTGGAGTTGGTATGAGACTTTGCCAACACGTCGGACTACTTGAAAATGCCCCTCATAACGCCTTATTTTCCGTAACGTCTTGAACTGTTAGGATAGAAGCTTTAACATAACTTGATCGCTTTCCTTGTACTCGACGTGGCATCTCTTTGAATCAGCCTATTTCTTTATTCTCCACGTGGCCTTGTCAAGATATGCTCGCATAATATCCGCTTCCTCATGCCATTCGCGAGAGAGCTTGTAAGCCGCTTGGTTTTTTCCTCCACATGTCGAGGTTATGGCATTGGGCACTATAGGTTGGAATCCCATGATGATCTTGAAGGGACTCTTGCCTGTAGCCTCATTTTGTTGAAGATTGTAAAAGAGTTAGGCAACATTCAGCAACTTAACCCAATTTCACTTGTGAACGCTTATATAATGCCTTAGATACATCTCAAGAAGGCTATTGATACGCTCGATTTGGCCATCAATTTATGGGTTGAAGCTTGTAAAGAACTTGAGGTCGGTTTCCAAAACTTAAAGAGCTTTATCCAAAAACAACCAGAGAATTATGGTTTTCAATTGCTCACTATGCTCTTCAAAACTCCCCATAACTTCACTACGTGATTGATGAAAAAGCAGGCAACCTAATCCACTTTGTAATCATTGGTGCGACGATAAATATTGCATACTTGCAATAGCAGTCGACCACGACCATGATGCTTCCGCACTCTTCGGGCCTTGGTAAGGCCGAAATAAAGTCTATGGTAACACTCTCCCATAGCCTTGATGTTCTTGGTAAGGACACCAACAATATTGTCAGGGTTATACTAGAGTTAATAGTCAAATTCTGCAAAGAAGTCTTGCCACCTTACTTGCTTGGAGCTCAACTTCTTTTGTGTTTAGAAGTAACTCGTGGCTACATTATCCATTAAGATAACGAAGTGTGTGGCTAAGCAAGTAATG
>JASUUG010000873.1:0-44145 GCA_030449905.1 Luvunga scandens | reverse complement strand
TACCAAAATTTGACACTCACTACCTAAGCCGACCTGACACGAACACGACTCAGTGACCCGTTTTGCCACCTCTGATCTTTAAGAGTCAAGCTTATATGATATGGGCGAAGGTAGATTAAATTTCATAAACAAATTAAAGAGCTATTTTAACTCGAGATTATTTAAGAATCTAAAATCCATATAGTAGTCTAGCATTTATGGTTAAGATCATGAGAGATTAAACGAGGAAAAGCTCATGTGGTTATTAATTATAGAGAATCAAATAAGTATGCCAAATGTCCACTTCTTCTACGTTTCCAACAAGCTCCCCGATCCTTGTACAAATTTCTTCATCTATGCACATAATGGGGAACATTTGTAATCCGCTTTGAAAATGATACTTGTGTGAAATGTTGTGTTGTGATCTCAATACCAAGCGGTTCTTTTGAAACAATCAAGGCTTGATTAAAATGCCATAGTCCTCTCAAAATTCTCTTTCTTATCCAATTCATTTCCAAACTTGAAGATAAAAATGTTGTCTCCTAATGTCTCGATCGTTATTTTGTTTTGCCATGCCTAGTTTAGAGCAATTCTTAGTCCCTCTGTGTTTACATTCCTTGTGTGTAGCACCTTGTTGATTAGACATCCTGCTGCAATTTGTGCTCTTCTTTCCTTTACTCTTCCTTTGAAGGAGAATTTATTTTCCTCTGCCTTTTCTATTGATATTGACTTGCACCTCCGAATTAGCTCCTTAGTGTCTATTATAAGTAAAGCTGTTTACTTGAGTTTGTTAAGAGTATTTATCACCCCGTCAGCTTTTATATCCACGACCTGTCTGACCTTTAGCTTTGTTAAAGTGGCTTAATAACAAATAAAGAACTTTTTCCAGAAAATTGGATTGTAAGAGAGAAATAAAACACTCAGAAAGAACGATTTTTGGAGCTAAGTCAAGCTCAATTATAACTTCTATTCTCTATGCTTCCTTCGAGAGAGAAAATGTTTGGAAACTATTTTATCATTAATTAATTGATTACTTACATTATATTGAGGTACGTTTGATTCAATAGAATGTGTTATATGACACTCCCTACCTCCCAGCCGTTNTCTCTCTCTCTCTCTCTCTCTCTCTCTCTATATATATATATATATATATATATATATATATATATATATATATATATGCCAACATAATTTCATTATAATACATCACTTGGCACTAGATTGAAAGTTAAAGAGAGAATACTTTTTCATATTTTAACAACGTTTTCTTTATATTTAAAACAAAATTAATTAGAGTATAAATGGATAGTACTACAAATTTCTTAGAAAAAAAATAAAGACATGTTAAAATATGATTTTTTAAAAAATAAAATAAAATAAAATCATTTTATACTCTAATTAAAATAAAACAAATAAAATCATTTAGTAAAACAAGTCGTGTTTTCATTCACTAAGTTTATTATTGTGTAAATTTTATTGAACTCATGTGTGTGACAAATCTATCATTGTAATAGATCAACGGTGAGTGTCAATTCCACAAGGAGGTAAAATTTAATTGCATGTATAATTAATTTTCTTAGTTGGTGGTTGGATTTATAATGAAAATGACGTAGGCTATCTATTAATTTAAATTAGACTGACGGGAAATAACTATTAAAATGAAGTGCTTGGATCTTCGGATCTGTATTCAAGATGCACTATCGGTTTAACATTCATTATTAGTGCCAATTAAATCATGAAGGGGGATTTTCCACTCCTTATGAACCTCACTCTAATAGATATGGTCTTCAAGTGCTTCCCATGCCAAATAGTAATAACTTGCCTAAGGAGACGATTATATTAGCCAATATCTGAACAAGATTATTACTATCTGTCAACGAAAAGTCAAAACATCCACATAAATCAGAGGGGAAGCAAAAGTAAATTTATCAAATTAAGCCCATAGAGCATGTTGAGACTTCACCTTCAACCCAAGCTTGAAAGAAAATTAGCTACTCATAATTGAACTAAAGGTAAAATGGAAATTTTATTTAAATACGTAGAAAATACAAGATATATGAGGAATTACAGAAAATGGAGTACAAAAATAGATTCAGGGATGTCAAATTAGGGGGGGAGAGCCCTATTTTTATAGATACAATGAGTAAATCACGTTTACCTACAAACACCTAGACGCTTCTCAAGACATGGTATACGGCAAGTTCTTATCGCATTTTAACATATCATCCCGCTATTCCGCGGACGTTCATGTACCATACGCACGCTTGGTCCACTAACTTATCGCTTAATATATCATCAGGCGCTATCATTCCGCGACGCCGCACATACGCACGCTTTTTTTGGCCCATAAGATATTGCCATCACGCCATCAACGCCACATCATTTTGGCCCAATCGGACGTCGCAACGCCATCATAAGACATCATCATACGCGGATTGTACATTGCCACGCCATCATATAGCGTCGCGGGAATGGGAATATCTATATATATACATTATTATGAACAAAGCAACAATACCTCATCATTTTAGTATCTTTTTTAGGTTTTCACCAGCCATGAATTCGGAATTATCGTCCGCTTTTCTATCTAATTTTTCAGTTATTACGAATGACCATTATGTCCCTTAATACATAAAATACTTAATTAAAATAAAAAATACATACAAATCATAAGGTACTTTAAGACATAAAAGAGGAATTCTAAGAGACTGAGCGTAAAAATGACAATTTTCCCATCATAAATGGAGCAAACTTTCAAAGACTTAACATACTTTCCAACCGCTGGAGCCGCAGCTTCCTAAAGAAATTAAAATGAAAAACAAAAATCAAAAAAAATGATTTTTTTAAAAAAACATTCGTTTATTCAATCAAACTAATGATAACAATCAAATAAAAAGATGTATAAGATTATCTCCAGCCTAAACAAATATCATCCCCACATCAACTTCCACATGAATTAGTCCTTAAAACTTTGCTACACAAGACCGAAATCACTTTCAAGAATGACATGTCAAACCCCAAAATTCATCAAATAGAAATGATACCCACAAAAATTAAAACAAAAAATAATCACTCCAATGAATGGTAAATCGAAGAAATAATAAAACTAATATCACACACCTATCCCAAGCATTTACGTAAAATATGCTCCTTACTAGAAATATATGATCTTAATTCAAACAAAATGCTAATCAAACAAATGTATTCATCATTCTTTTTTTCTTCATTTTTCTTTTTTTTTTTTTTTTTGCTACCATATCTTTTCAGCCCGTATTACTAGTTTCTATTTTCTGTAGACTTATACCCTAAAAATCAAGTTAGGACTTTTATTAAGACATAACGTAGTTGGAGACATGACTAACAAAGAAGTGGATAATAGAAAAACAAAAAACATATACAAAAATAGAGACCCCCTTGAGATCGTTAGGTGTTTTACTTGAATCTTTTTTCTCTTTTTTTCCTCTTTATTTACTTTTTTTATTTATTATTTTTTACTTTTTTAATCACCTTTTTTAACGAAAAATTATCTTATTTTCAAACATAAACGAGTGAAAATACAAAAATACATCACGATACTCTGCAATAGAGCTGGGACAAGATAATAAGGTTACCAAAAAAAGGTTTTTTTTTTTTTTTAAGGCTCAAAAGGGTTAACTAATGATACATATTAATGGTTGGCTAGAAAGTGCTTAAACTGACTAAAGATTTCTTTTTATCATCTTTTGTGTGGTTCTAAATAATCTTCCATATCTACTAGCTTGATGAAGTTCATCGACAGAAGAACACACCTTTTTTTTTTCTTTTTTTTTTTAGAGAACGTTAACTCCAAGGAAATCTGTAGATAATGTGATAAAATAAAAAACCGCTAAGCCGAACGAAGAACGGGCAAAAAGGTTACTCAAGAAAAATAACAGCTAAAAACTCACTGAATTTATTATGACACGCGCATTCTTTTCAAGAACTTATATTTGTCTCCAACATCAACACGTGAAAGAACAAACATGTACAGAACATAACTAAAAGTAAAGATAATACAAATACTAAAATTTGAAAGTTATCATGTCATCTAACGTGAAAAAGATTACACAATATTTTTTTTTTTTTAAATTTACCCCAAACCTATTCTAGTCATAAAATTATACATGCAAAACGGTGAAAATAGAAAAACTAATCGTGAAAAGAATTTAAAAAGATCACACTTAAACGATCATGCCAAGCTAAAAGAAATGTCCCCGAAATTTTTTTTTAATAAAAGATGCTTCTAGAGTTACTACACTCCATATTCACCATCTTCGGGCTAAAAATTTAGTCATAGTTAGTTTTACAATAAAAATCAAGAAAAACTACACAAAGATTGAGATCTTCCACAATTGTCAACTATTCTCTTTCCCAACTGCAACAAAACATTGTCCTTAATATTTAAAAAAGAAATAGGGTTTATAAGACATCACCTAAGTGTTGCATTACAAAAGAAAAATATTTACAAGCGGAGAGTTAAATCTAATTTGCACTTTTTACTACGGCTTTATTGTTACCATCATTAGTTGGCCATTCCAACACAAGGGTCTTGTGATCGGCTCGACGATAAGCTTGATCCATCCATAGTTAAAGGCGAACTTTATTTAATTTTTTCATTTTAATACTTTACTTAATTTTTTATTAAGAATCTCACGATAATATGAAGAAATAAAAATTTTTTTCAGTGAAAGGGATGAAATGGTTTTTATTGTATTGTTAAGAAATGCGATGAAGCCATCATAAAAGTTATTGGCATTTAACAAAACCGAATGGGTTTACGATGAATTTTAGATGGGCCCAATGCTAACGTGATTAGTGCCTCAGAGTTGCAAGATCTCCCGATAGGAAAATAAAAGTATTAGCATGATTTAGCAGATTTCAGATTATTCTCTCTTGCATACCGAGACGACTAACTCTTCTCCGTCGGTGAGTGTACACACAAACGGCCAACAAACTTCTTGGGATGATGCTTAACACTTGGCTCCCCTGGAGATAAGCGGTTCGAGAGACCAATTTTGATAACCCTCGGTCACCTCCTCCATATACTAAATGTAAATTTCTTTCTGCTATGCTTCAACTAAGATTTATGGCCGCCTGAACGAACTCTTTATGTTTGCCATAGTTAAATCCAGAGAGCATATAAATGTTCTTGAATTTTTTATTCGGAGTAGCTGCCATTAAGATGCTTCTCAAAAATAATTTTTCAGTTTAAAATAAAAGGATCATATATCAAGGATCTTGGTGACAATGATTTACAGCTGTATATGAAGTAGCATGTCTGTGTCAATTAATGTGTAAAACACATGGCTCAAGAGTAAAAAAGGAAATAGTAAAAAGCAAACAATTATTAAAGATAAGAATGCAATTGATAAAACAATAATGAAATAAAACAATAGTAAAATAAAATAACAATAAAAGGATATTTACAGGTAGTTGTGATTGGCTCATCTTCCTCTAGTTTAACGCCCGAGAATCGGCTGAACGCCTGCAGCCAAGGGTCGAGGATAGCTTCCCATCTAGTTTTCTTATAAAATCGGCAAATGTAATCGTGTATAATCAAATTCCCGGACTATATCGCACGCGTTTTTATGAAATAATGGTCATAATCGAGAATTGTTCTTTTGTATGTATCCATCACGATGCGTTTGAAGAGACAAAAGGACATCATCCAATGACTCTTTATTCAAGCCATCCCTAATAAATTGAATCTTATCTTCCCTGTTATCGATATCATTGCAAAAGAATAAGGATTTTTATTGCATTTCATCCTTTGCACATTTATGACAATCAACATAAAGTTTTTTGAGCTCTTCGTTTTCTTGAGTAATTTCCTTTACTATAACCAGGCATGTGTGCATTAAATTTAGGAGGTAACTCACTTGCCAAACGTACTTTGGCCTTGATTAACTAACGAATATCGTGAGGGGATGTTATTTCATAAGCAATCGCATGCGTTCGGATCGAGCTTTGTAGATCGGTGAGGGCATTCGTAAGTGAAGGAAACGCTTTTGCTTGAAGGCTTTGCTAGAATTGCGTTTTTGTCCATACTTTCTTCTCGGAATATCGCTTATTATGGAAAACTAAAGTAACCAACTTCGATTGTCACATAGCATTTATTCTAAGACACCGAACCGAGGTAATAAACTAGAGTACACAAAGAAAAAAGAAAAGAAAAGAAAAATAATAATTTCATAATCATCCTCTTATTGAATTTACCAAGTTCTATTTTGGTGTCTTTGATACCTCCATCAATTTCTTTGAGTTGTCTTTCTAGATCTTCATATGGGATACCAACTCCTGAGGTTGTAGATCCCCAAACACGATGTGTTATACAAAATCCTCTCTAGCTTCTCGGATGAGATTATTCACGTCAAGTTGTCTAAGAAGGTTGAAGAGGATCTATCTAATTGAGGCACATATGATTAAAAGTGATAAAAAGAAAACTAAATGATTAAATAAAGACTCTTTCACAAAAATTTAAATCACTAAAAGAAGAAAGAATAAAGAAAAAAAATCTTAGTTCAGTTTGACGGTCACTCAAATGGATTTCTGTCCTTTTTATGTGGTTGACTTTAGATATGGCTTTAGTCTTTGACCATTAACTTTAAAAGTTACAACGTTTTTGATCCTTAATTTCAATTTTGCTCGCATGTGGAAAAATAAAGTGTGAACTATAAAGTAACTAGTCCATCGAGCGTAACTTTTTGCCGAGAATAGATGCCAATGAGAATTGAATAAAAGCACTTTCCGACCTTAGGGTGAAAGATTTCTCATAATTTGCTTGTCATGAAAGAATTTCATTCGATGATTGTAAATCTTTGCATTTTCATATACATCATTACGAATTTCTTCAAGTTCCTAATCAGAATATTCTTTCTAAGCTAGCTTGCCATATGTCAAAGTTGAATTTCTTGATGGCCCCAGTATGTATGATGCTCGAGCTCCATAGGTAGGTGGCAAGCTTTTCCATATACTAGCCTTATAGGGTGACATCTCAATCGAGGTCTTGAAAGTTGTTATATATGCCCATAATGCATCATCCAAATCTTAATGACCAATCTTTTTGTCTAGTGTCACCGCTTTTCTAATACGTGCTTTATTTCTCGATTTGAGATCTCAACTTGCCCACCTGGTTTTGCGGATGATATTGGGTCACCACTTTGTGAGAATCTAATACTTTGTTAAAAGAGTTTTGAATGATTTTTTATAAAAGTGGCCCACCATCACCGATTATTGCTCGGGAATCCAAAGTGTGAAATAATGTTGCTTTTTAAAAATCCAATCACTACCTTGTGATCATTTTTTCTACATGGAACTGCTTCTGCCCATTTGGATATGTAGTCAACAGCAACCAATATGTATTGATGGCCAAAAGAAGGGAGAAAGGGTCCTATGAAGTCAATACCCTATACATAAAAAATTTCAACCACTAAAATTGGGTTTAGTGGCATCATGTTCCTTCGCGTAATGCTCCCCATTCGTTGACACCTATCACATGAAGAGCAAAAAATGTAAGCATCCTGAAATATAGTTGGCCAATAGAAACAACACTGTAAAATTTTAGTAGTTATTTTCTTAGTGCTAAAATGGCCTCCACAAGCTTGTTCATGGTAGAATGAAAGGATATTTTGGAATTTACTCTCTGGAACACATCGTCTGACAATTTGATCTGCACAATACTTGAACAAATAAGGATCATCCCAGAAGAAATTCTTTATTTTCGCAAAAAATTTAGCCTTGTCCTGCTTAGTCCAATGCTCTAGAAGTTGACCTGTAACAAGATAGTTAACTATATTAACATACCATGGTAATACTTCCACAATCATCAATTATTCATCTGGAAATGATTCATTCAATGGTAATGGTTCTATAATTGTATCAAAATTGAGGCGGGAGAGATGGTCTGCCACAACATTTTCTGTGCCTTTCTTATCTTTGATTTCAAAGTCAAATTCCTGCAAAATTAACACCCAACAAATTAGTTTAGCTTCGTATCTTTATTTGTGAGAAGATATTTAAAAACAACATGATCTGTGAAAACAATTTTACAACTAATGAGATAAAATCGAAATTTCTCTAATGTAAACACTATTGCTAGCATTTCTTTTCGATGGTCAATAGTTCAACTGAATCATTCAATGTCATACTAGCATAGTAAATGACATGGGGGAATTCGATCAACTCTTTTTCCTAATACCTTCTTATATAATCGGATGCATCACACATGAGCTCAAATGGTAAGTTCTAGTTTGGGGGCTGAATGATGGGTGATGATGTCAACAACTGCTTTAGTTTCTTAAATGCCACAAGACATGAATCATTAAAGACAAAAGATACATCCTTAACAAGTAAATTGCAAAAGCGTCTAGAAACTTTGCTAAAATCTTTAATGAAACGTCTATAAAAACCTGCATGTCCAAGGAAAGATCTTACTTTCTAACTGCTTTTGTAACGAAAGATTGGAAATGAGATCTACCTTGGCTTTATCAACCTCAATACCTTTGCTCGAAATAATGTGATCAAGAACAATACCTTGTTTTATCATGAAATGACACTTCTCCCAATTTAAAACCAAATTCTTCTCTATACATCTATACAGAACTAGTGTTAGATGATGTAAACATGAATCGAATGAATCACCAAAAATAGAAAAGTCATCCATAAAGACTTCAAGGAATCATTCAACTATATCAGAAAAAATGCTTAACATGCATCGTTGAAATATAGCAGGTGCATTACATAATCTAAATGGCATCCTCCTATATGCAAAAGTGCCAAAAGGGCAAGTGAAAGTCATTTTCTCTTGATCTTTTAGTGCTATGGGAATCTGATTATATCCTGAGTAGCCATCTAGAAAGCAATAAAATTCATGACCTGCTAATCTATCAAGCATTTGATCAATAAATCGTAAAGGAAAATGGTATTTACACATGATAGAATTCAACTTTTTATAATCAATAAACACACGCTATTTTGTAGTCACTCTAGTGGGTATTAATTTATTTTCAACATTGGTAACTACTGTGACTCCTGACTTTTTGGGGACAACTTGCACAGGACTGACCCATGAACTATCAGAATTGAGGTAAATGATACCTGTGTCTAATAGTTGAAGGAATTTAGTTATAACAACTTCTTTCATGGTAGAGTTCAATCGACGTTGCATTTCCTTGGTAAGTTTAGTATTTTCATCAAGGTGAATGTAATGCATACAATCCATTGGGTTTATACTTTTTATGTTGGCTATGGTCCATCCTAATGCTCATTTGTGCAATTTTAAAACTTCAAACAACTTATCTTTCTTTTCATTATTTAGGGATGATGAAATGATTATTGGCAGAGTGCTTTCTTCTCCCAAGAACGCATATTCCAAAGTGTCGGGTAATGGTTTGAGCTCAAGTTTTGGTGGTGATTCTAATAATAGGGTGAGTTTTTTCTCTGATGGTGCTAGTTGTTCCACTCTTGATTTCCATTTGTTAGTGTGCATTGATGATGTTGAATCAAGTAAGGCGTTAACCTTATCTTCTGATCTATCAATATCAAAATCCAAACCAAAGTGAGTTAAACATGTTTGTAAAGGGTCATCACAAGGTTTGAAAGAAAAGTATTATCAACTAATTCTTCTATTAAATCCACATCAACAATTTCATCATCTACATTATGAGGTTGTTTGGCAATATTGAAGATATTTAGCTCCATCATCATATTACTAAAGGACAACTGCATATTTCCACCCCGCATCGAATGTGAGCATCGGCAGCGCTTGCCAAGAAAAGTCGTCCCCAGGATAATGAAATGTGCTTTTCAATCCTGGATTGGTTGAGTGTCAATTACAATGAAATCAACAGGAAAATAAAACTTATCTACTTGTATAAGTACGTTTTCCACAATACTACGAGGTTTTTTCATAGACTGATCTGCAAGCTATAACACCACTGGAGTTAGGTGTAATTCTCCCAGTCCAAGTTTCACAACATCGAGTAAGGTGATTTACACTAGCTCCTAAGTCCAACAAAGCATTCTCAATTATGTGGTTCCCTATACTACATGAAATAGTGAGGGAGCTTGGGTCTTTGTATTTTAGAGGAATTTTGCGTTTGAGTATATAGAGCTAATGTTTTCTGTTAAAAAGGTCTTCTTTTGAACATGAATGTTTCTTTTTTTAGTACAAATGTCTTTAAGAAACTTGGCATAATATGACACTTCTTTTATAACGTCAAGCAAAGGATGTTAACACTTACCTATTTAAAGATTTTAAAAATCTCACTTGTGGATTTTTCCTTCTTTGCTTTAGCTAACTTTTGGGGAAATGGAGCTTTGGGAATGTATTCTAGTGGGTTAGTTTCTTCTTTCTCCTCTAATGTGAGTCTTCTGCATTTACCGGTGTAATTTAAGTTATTTTTGTAACTGGCATCTCTACTTTGTTGTCGACTTCTTTTCCTTTTCTCAAGGACATGACGGCTTTGACCTCCCCATGCTGCTAAGGTGAACTGGTACTTACTTCATGCGCTCCTTTAGGATTAGTCATTGGTTGACTTGGGAATTTACCTTTCTCAACAATCATTGCCAAAGTTTAAACTGAAGAAGCAAGTTGTCCCATCATTTTTTCAATGTTTGAAACTGATTGGGGTTTGTGAGTTAAAACCTGCTCTCATCTCATTTCGCTGTTCAATAATAGTGCGGTTTTGTTACTCGATTGTGGAGTGAGTGATATTCTTGAAATTCTGAAATACATCTTCCCATGGTCTAGGTTGAGAATAGTTTGGGTTCTAATTGTATAGTCTAAATGGTGGCTGAGAAACTTAAAAATCTCTTATCGTTTCAAAAAGAGATATAACCCCATTTTTATTAATAAATTTCAATTGTTTGAATAGCAAATTCATTTTTAATTTACAATTAGTATTATATCCCTATAATAAATAAATCAATATACTAACTTAAGAGAGTGAGCCCTCAATTTTACTTCCCATTTTCCCAATTTTCCTTTCGTCCATATATATAAGGCTATTTACTATCTCATTTTACCAAATTTACAATGGAAGAATATAAATTTGATTTTAAGTTTTTATCTATTATTCATAATTTTTTTATCATCCGATCATTAGAAAGGGTATATTCATAATTTAAAGTGAACAATTTGAGCAAAAAGTAATTACTTCTCAATTTTAAGTTTTAAAATAAACAGTTATCGATTTCATTATATATGTCACCGACGATATGTCTTTGGTCAATATATTGGTTTATTTATTATAGTGACATAGAATTAATAATGTATATATTATTAGATATGGACAGTTCGAATAAGATTTTATTCTTGAACAAAAATTGATTTTTTGATTTATTTAATCTATTTATAACTAGAACGGGGGAATACATGTTACACCAAGATTTTGAATCATAAGAGAGATTTCAAGATATGCCAGATCTATTCACTCTCTCAAAAATCGAGCTGGATTTAGTATATCATAAGGGATTTGCCTTTTATATTTTTTTCCTATGGATTGAAGGAAAAACAATTCTTGAATGAGATATCGAACTTCATGAATGAATCGAAAAAAGAAATTTTTATTTGTTATACCTCCTATTTGTTATTGTTATTGTTATTGTTATTGTTATTCTTTTGCAAATTCGATTTTGGAGAAAAAATTTCAAATAAAAAATAAATTTAAAATCTAACACTAATAGTTACAAAATCTAATAAATAACAAAATAAGTGAAACTTAATATATATTAAAACTATAGTATCCATTTAAACCCCACAAACTACAACCACCCAAACAGTTGCAATATACAATCTACTCCAATGCCAAATTCTGCAAAATATCCTCAGATAACTAGTAGTAAAAAACACTTGCACCAAAGCTAGCAAGTCTACCAGCTAATGTTTTATTTTCGGTTTACAATTTTGGAACCTACTTCATACAAATTAACAAACTAAATATTTATTTTCAAACTTACTAAAGTTCAGAGATTTGTATCCGATCTAAAATGTCATGTTTTGATCTCTATTTTTAAGTCAAGTTTAATAGTATTGATATTTGATTCGAAGTTATATCTATCATTATTATCAAAATTAAATTTTTTTGAAAATCAAGCCAAAATTAAACAACCAGAAAGAAAAATATTTGGTAAATTTAGTTTAACAAAATTTTGGCTTAAATATCATTTTTCTAAGTCTAATATTATTGTGTATTTTTTATAAGAATATAACCATATAGTTGATGTTCTACGTAATGCTAATGTTTCATTTTAGTACGTTAGAGGTCATATTGATTGATTAACACCTAATTACAGCACATGCAATGGTTCATGAAATTGTAGTTTTGAAGAATAATAAATTTTTTTGAATATTTCTATGGACAATTCTGTCTATAATAGTAAGTTTTATTACTATTTGGATCCTGTTTAAATAGTATTGTTTTAGGAAGATTTTGGGTGAAAAGGAAAAGAGAAAAATCTAGATAAAACAATAAATTTATTTTTATAGGAAACTGGGTACCTCACTTAGTTGTTACGTGTAGGTTGTTTTAGGATTTAAAGGAGATGAAGGAAAGCGGGAGGATGGCAGTGATGGTGTAGGTCCAACCAGGGGGTGTAGGTCCAACTAGGGGTGTGAGAGTTTGAAAGGTCGCCTTTAGATCTGCACAATAACAAAAAGAGATTAGAGGTGGAGCCGGGTGGGCTGGCGACCACACTCCGACACTCAAGTCAGCTATTTCAACTTTTTTTTTTTTGGTGGAGAGAGCTTGCAAGCTCTCTAAAAATGGTGGCTAGAGGTTGAAGATGACCTTAGCCTTTTTTAAGAGTGTGTGTGGTGTCTAGAATGATGAAAATAAAACCTAATTGTCTTTTTATATAGAGTACTTGGTTGCCACATGGTGCATTTCTAATGGTGAATGGTTGTCCTTTTTTGTGTCTCTTTTTCCATCTTTTTATAATGTTTGGGCCGTTAGGAGCATGCTTAAAGAGCAAGAAGAGCCTATGTGAAGTAATTTGTCCCTTCTGACAAGTGGTGTGTGTTGGTGGGTCATCCAAGATACCTCAGCAGAGGTTGTCTGGCAAGGCTACTACAGATCCTGTCCTTTGCTTTTTGATAGAGGTGACAGGCTGCTGTATCCACTTTTTCAATCAAGATATTCTAATATTCAATTCTGCAAAATCAAATATTTTTTTTAGGCAATGGAGATATTTCTCGTGTCAGACTTTTTAAAGATTTTTCTTTAACCGTTTCGCTTCTTTCCTATGGTACCAATTCTACAGTGGGGGCTAGATATCCAAAATATCGAATTTATGGCGTTGTTCGGGTACACCGGGTACTAAGTTTGTGGTGTTCCAAGTGCCTCTAGTGATCATTTAAAGGCATGGCACCCTTCATCGACACATGGTGCTTTATTATTGATATTCAATTTTTTCCCAAAACAACATTCCCCTAGTTTCTTTATGGCAAAAGTATTTGAGGCATAAAATACTCATAGAAGAATTATGAATGACACGTGGCGATGCTTGGCCATTCCTCATAGATGGCTGATTGAAGAAGAGATATCTCCTCTTTGAGCAGGCTATGCAATTTTCCAAATGCAAAAACCATTTTTTTCTTTTAGCCAAATAAGCAGTGGTTGATCGAATGCCCCAAATGCCATACCTTTTTTAAAGGGTACTGTGCCTTCTTGTGCTCCAAAGTAAAATTTTAGGCAGAAAGATCTTCTATCGACTATTTGAGATCCTTCTTCTCTCTACTTGAGAATTTTGTAGAAAGAGAGTTGTACCTTGTGGCGAATGAAAATGTTTTATACTTGTATAGGTTTATCCACTATGTTACTAAGAATATTATCCTATGAGGAGAAGTTTGCTCAAGAAAATAAAGCTTTGAAGGATGCCTAGATGATATGTTTGACGAGAAGGCTTGGGTGGCCAATAAAACATGTGGAGTTACGCGTTGCATAATGACTAAAGTTTAAATTGTTGGATTAGGGATACTGGTACTCAAGGAAGAGAAATTGATAAATAAATTGGCTATCTTGACAATGATTGAGGCATAAAGGGAATCTTGCATACCTTAATCTAGTAGTCCCTAGAGGTTATCCAATGTACCTTACCTACCCCAGCCAAAGCTCCAATCAAATGTTCCTGCCATTGAACTTCATACATCTGTATATTCCATCTATCCCCTTATTCAGAAGGATGAGGGTAAGGATGAAGTGCTGGATAGGTGACTTTATTTGGCGTTACCACTCGTCTGTTGGCATTTTTTACAAATTCTGTGCTTGGAAGTATTTTTTTGACTTCCTATCATAAACTATTCTATTGGGGTACCCAAACTACTTCAAAGTTATACTAGCAAACTTTTCTCATTTTCTGATTGCATGTGATGGTGTTTTCATTTCCCATAGCTTTGGATGCTCTCTCTTTGGTGCATTCTAAAATCTGATTCGGTGAATGGTGTACCCCAAGTACCCATCAATATAAACATCCACTCAGCTATTTGCTCCCTCATGATGGAGCAACTTAATTTCATCAACAATATGGCAATTCATCTAGATATTCATGCTGCTTATCTTTAGGAGATTATGGCGATACTTAACACTTTATCACTAACCAAGGTATCAACACAACAAATTGAGAAAGTATGCAAATCCACAATTAGCATAACAACAAACGTGAACTTATTTTCTTTTCTCCTTGAACTTTCTTGGGTTCCCCCTTGGTGCATTCGAGGAATGAATTTCTGCCGTAAGGTACCTCGGGTACCCCTAATCTTATCTCATCAGCGTATGGCAATTTACTTATACCTGCTTGCTGCGAATCTTAACAAAAATTATGGAGAATCCTTTCGTGAGATGATGAAAAACCTCTTGATCTGCCATTTGCTCTGAATCAAATATGTGAGATAAACAGTTATAAAGGCCGCTGCTAGCCTACCCTAAAATTATGGTGTAGGTAGGGTACCTCGGGTACCTAAATTATGGTGTAGATAGGATACCCCAAGTATCTACAGTGATCACTTAAAGCCGTGGCACCCTTCATTGACATGTGTCGCTTCATTTTATTATTGATATTCAATTTCTTTCCCAAACAAGTACCCTTTTTTTTTTGGAAGATAATGGATAAACTTACTCTAAATAGTGGTTTCATAATATATTAGATATTAGCTGCTTGTGCAGCAATTAACCAGAAGCTTGGAGACAACACAAATATAAAAAAGTACCATATACAATATGGGAAAATTTCAAGCATGATCAATAACAGCATGGCAATTTGCAATAGAAAATATCTTTTCTACAATCATATATAGTATGCTTAACAAAACTACGGACTTTTTGCATTTGCACATCAGTTTTATCCCAAAGAAAAGGAAAAGAAACCATAATATATAAGTCAAACAATAGATAAGGAAAAGAGTTTCTCATTTAGAAATTTTCTAAAAAACTGAACTAACTTCACTAGGAATATAATAAAACATACATCTTGGCTGCAGTAAAGGGGAAATTCCTTACCACAAGAGGTAAGAACCAAAAAGAGAGAATTGGGAGCCTTGGAAGTTGAATTGCAATACCTACCTCTTGCAGACTCTAAATATTCCAAGAAGAAAACAACCAAATAGGAAATAACAAGATCATTTATCGCCTGAGTTGCAACATGCAAAATGGCCTTGAAAAGGCAAAGTGCCCGTACCATCACAATAAAGTACCAACTACCATTTATACACTAAGCAACTAAAATTACGCACAAATATAGCCCAGTAAGGAAATTTTTAAAACATATAAACTGAGTGATCCAGCTTTTTTTTGTATCTAAAATACTGGACTAATTAGAATGCCACTAATTAATAAATGAAAGAACATACCGAACTCCTTGCAAGTGCAGCCCCACGAACAACAGCCTCGATAGAATATTCACATGTTATTTGAACAACGTTAAAGACGTCCTTGACTGCACATTAGGCTTGCATTATGCAGCATAGGTCGCCAACCAAAAGAACAAAATGTATTTGCCGATTGGGGATGTCCGTAGAATTAAGAAAAGCTTTTCAATATGCCCTTGTCCTCTCAAGCAGGTCACCCACCATGGAATTAAATTGCGACCTGGTAAACGTGCTATCACGGGATGAGTATTTGCGTAGCAAAACCGTGCGATACTTAGTCGACTTCTAGCACGCGAGTTGCTAAGTAAGCCTAGAACACTTCTCGAACTAGTTAAGTAAAAAATGCTTATGTAAATGCTAGAGAGAAGCAAAAGCAATGTGGCAAAAAATATAGAACTTTATTACTCCCAAGAGTATTTACAAGAGAGTTTACAAGAGAGCTTGAGAGCTTGTGTTTGTGTGTGCTAGAATTGTGGTGTGTTGTTCAAAAATGGCAAGGGTGGTGGGCTATTTATAGGGTTGGATGGAAGGCTCTAGAGCCACTAATCAACTTGCCAACTTGCCTAAATATCTAAGGGCTTAAATGCTCAATTCTAGAGAATTCTAGGATATTTATAATTTGTAGAGCATTCTAGATCTTTGGTCGGACTTTGCTAAGTGCACCCCGTATTTAGGTGAAATCTTACTGAGTGAGCCCCCACGTGCAAAATTAGTCTCTGATTACGGGAGATTTGAGTGGCCCTTAACATTCTTCCCCACATATGTTCGCGGCATCCTCGTCGTGTTCTCGTGCTTATAGTTTTGGACATGCTCCGCGAATTGCCATAGGTATTCCTCGCATTCCGATGTTGCTTCACTTTCGAGGAGGTTCCTCCACTTCACCAAGTACTCGTTGTATACCGAAATGCCCTTCTTTTGAATAACTCGATCGGCGAGGATGTACTCCATATCCTTGTCGTATGCTGTGACAACAGTGGTTGGGGCACGTCTCGACTTTCCTTAGTTGAGGTCTTCCACATCTTCATGATATGGCTTGAGCAAGCTCACGTGGAAGACCGGATGGATCTTGAGTCTTGGCAGAAGTTGGAGCTTGTACGAGAGTTCGGCAACACATTGGATTGCTTGGAAAGGCCCCTCGTAACACCTCACTAACCCCGTAATGTCTTGAACTGTTAGGGTAGGAGCTTCAACATGACTCAATCGCCTTCCTTGTACTAGACATGACGTCTCTTTGAATAAGCCCATTCCTTCATTCTCCGTGCGACCTTGTTGAGATACGCTCGCATGATGTCGGCTTCCTCGTGCCACTCACGGGCGAGCTTGTGAGCCGCTTGACTTTTCCCTCCATATGTTGAGGCTACGACATTGGGTGTCATAGGTTGGAATCACATGATGATCTCGAAAGGACTCTTGCCCGTAGCCTTACTTCATTGAAGATTGTACGAGAATTGGACAACATCCAGTAACTTAGCCCAATCTTGCTGGTGAGCGCTTATGTAATGCCTTAAATACATCTTGAGAAGGCTGTTGATGCGCTCGATTTGTCCATCGATTTGCGGGTGGAAGCTTGTCGAGAATTTGAGGTTGGTTCCCAACAACTGAAAGAGCTCCGTCCAAAAGCGACCAGTGAATCTTTGGTCTCGATCGCTCACTATACTTTTCGGTACTCCCCATAACTTCACGATATGCTTGATGAAAAGGCGGGCAGCTTCATCAACTTAGCAATCGGTTGGTGCGGTGATAAATGTTGCGTACTTACTATAGCGGTCGACCACGACCATGATGCTTTCGCACCCTTTGGATTTCGGCAAGGCCGAGATAAAGTCCATGGTGACACTTTCCCATGGCCTTGATGCTATTGGCAGGGGCTCCAACAATCCTGTTGGAAGTTGGTGATCTGCCTTGTCTTGTTGGCACACAAGACAAGTTAATACATAGGCCGCGATGTCATCTCTCATATGTGGCCAAAGTATGAGGCTTGGACAAGTGCGGTCTTGCGTTCTACTCCGGGGTGGCCAGCCCATTTTGAGTCGTGGCACTCCTTGATTACTTATTTCTGTAAATTTCCCTGCCTTTGCACGAATAGTCGATCTCTTTTGGTGAGGAGGATGTCTTTCTCTTGCCAAAATCACCTTATCTTGCCAAGATTAGACTTCGGTTGGCTCATACCAAGTGTTGCCAACTTCGCTTGGCAACTTAGAGCATTCGCAACGACGTTGGCTTTGTCGGGCTTATATTCAAGCTGATAATCAAATTCTGTGAGGAAGTCCTGCCACCTTACATGCTTGGGACTTAACTTCTTTTGCATTTGAAAGTAGCTCGTGGCTACATTATCCGTTAAGATCACGAAGTGTGAGCCAAGCAAGTAGTGTCGCTACACGCGTATATAATGAATGATTACAGTCATCTCCTTTTCTTGCATGGTGTAGCGACGTTCCGTGTCATTTAGTTTTCGGCTCTCGAACGCTATAGGGTGGCCTTCTTGCATAAGTACTCCACCAATGGCGAAGTTGAAGGCATCCGTTTGCACCTTGAATGGCTTTGTGTGGTCCGGAAGAACGAGCACATGTTCCTTGAAAATTGCCTTCTTCAACTTCTCAAATGAGTGCTGGTATTCCTCGGACCAATGCCATGTACGGTTCTTCTTAAGTAGGTCGGTCAAAGGTGCCGCTTTCGCCGAATAACTCTTCCGGCCCTCTCCCCCACCTTTGCCATGGCCAGGCCTCTTGTCCTTAGGTTAGGCGGAGTAATCGGCAAGTGATTTCGCAATGGCGATGGCATCATCGAGAGTTTGTACACCATGCCTATCAAGTTCCGCATTGGCCCAATCTTTGAAGCTATCTTGGAAGTAGAAGAGAAAGTCTTTATCAGACATGTCGGTTAGAGTTGGCAAAATTTAACACGACCCCGATTACCGGACACGAACACGACACGAATAAATGGGTATGGGTCGTCGAATTTAACACGATTATTAAAAGGGTCGGGTCCGAGTTGACACGATTTTTTTTCATATGGGGTTAGGGTTAAAGTTCTTGACCCATTTACCCGATCAACGACCTGATTATATTTTCTATTTTAAAATAATTTGCACGTTCTTATCATCAAAACTCAAATATTAGAGATAATTTTCTCTTTTATTTCTATTTTTTGAAATGATGAATATAAACACAATGTTTTATTTATAAAATTTTATATACATTTAGAGCTTCAATAGTATAAATGTGTAAAATATTGGTAGACATGTATATTTTATAATATCGATATATAATTATATATATATATTAAAACTTCATAATATTGTAAATGTGTAATATTTTAGTACATATTTATATTTTATAATATCGATAAAGTATGTACGCGTGTATGAATGACAGCGCATAAATGTTTGATGTAAATTTTATTTAATATATTGATATTAAGGATGTTATTGGGTAACCCGATTATTTTTTCGTGTCGGGTTTGGGTCTCAATATTTTGACACATTTATTAAATGGGTCGGGTTTGGTTGACCAAAATTTGACATGACACGAAGCTGACCCGACACGAACACGACTTGATGACCCGTTTTGCCACCTCTAATTTCGATTATCTCAAGCGTGAGGGTAGTGAAGTCATTGATGTAATCACGGATGCTACCCGTTTGCTTGAGCGACGAAGGCGCACTCGTGCTTCCTTCTCTACATTTCTTGGGGTAAAGTGCTTGCGGAGTTCTCATTGGAACTCAGCCCAAGTGTTGATGATGCATATGCCCTTGCCTATCTCACCATGCTTCCGCCGCCACTATAGTTGTGTGGCGCGTCGAAGAAATGTAGGTGCAGTGCCTACCTTTAATGTCTCATCACGAACACCCATAGCATCGAAGTATTACTCCAGCCCAAATAAGAAATTGTCCACGACAGTGGCATTTCGTGCACCATTGTAGGTGTTAGGCTTTGGCACCTCAATCTGATGCGCATCACTCGTACTTGTCGAAGCCAAGCTAGGCATGAGTGTGCGCTTGTGCCATGCCCAATCCGAGCAGACTTCATCTACCTCCGCACGAATCGATTGTAGCTCGCTTTGCATGAAAATACGCAAATTCAGTAGCTCATCATGGAATGCTCGAAACTCCCGTTGGAGAGAGTCGGGTTGGTCTTTCATGAGAGCCTTGGTGGCTACTATGAACTCACCATTCTTGCGCTCAAGACCATCCACCCTCACCTCCAAAGTATTGAAGGTGTCCTGGACAGCGAACATGGATGTTTTGAGCGTGGCGACTCGAGGCTCCAAGGCATCTACGGAAGCGGCCTTGGACTTACAACGGGACTTAGCTTATGTGCATCCCTCCTCACGGCCATGAGTTAGCTCAAAAGACTCAACATCGACTATGCCCTCTTGTGTTGTGCTAGGAGGGTTGGCCATTGCTTGTGAGCTAGATTGCGTGGGTGTAAACCTTAGCTCTGATACCACTTGTCACGGGATGAGTATTTGCGCAGCAAACGCGTGCGGCTTTTAGTCGACTTCTAGCATGCGAGTTGCTAAGTAAGCCTAGAACACTTCTCAAACTAGCTAAGCAAAGAATGCTTATGCTAATGTTAGAGAAAAGCAAGAGCAATGTGGCAAAAAATATAGAACTTTATTACTCACAAGACTAATTTACAAGAGAGCTTGAGAGCTTGTGTTTGTGTGTGTTGGAATTGTAGTGTGTTGTTAAAAAATGGCAAGGGTGGTGAGCTATTTATAGGGTTGGATGGATGGTTCTAGAATCACCAATCAACTTGTCAACTTGCCTAAATATCTAAGGGCTTAAATGCTCAATTCTAGAGAATTCTAGGATATTTATAATTTGTAGAGAATTCTAAATCCTAGGCCGAGCTTTGCTAAGTGCACCTCGCATTTAGGTGGACGTTTACTAAGTGCACTCAATATCTCTTTTCACTCATTTCTTTACTTCCACAGTTAAAAGATCAAGTTTGCATTCCACCTCTAATAACAACTTAATCTTTGTCATTTCAACTGCCCTTAGGAGCCTATCAAAGACAAGCGGCTTCCCAATAAGATAACGTCCTTACGGCATATCTTCGTCCACCATCCATTTGACCAGATAGGTGTCCAAGTCTCTTCCTCTCAAAAATAAATCGTTCATTTTTGCTTAAATCTATATAAAAAAACAAAAAACACGATTCAGTAACCAATAAATATACGTACATAATATTTCAAATTACAAATCAAATTATACCTTAGGCTAACCGTTTGAGATCTCCAAAAGTGAAAGCTCCAATGCCTCCCCAAAGCTAAAAACAACAACAAGGTCGTCTGTGTTAATCGTCTCATAGGAAAGAGCAGCTGCGATGGGCTCATCAATAATCCCCTCGTCGTCAAAGCTGGCAAGTCTATCGGCTTTCTCTGCTGCTCTTCTCTGAAGCTCATTAAAGCTAGTAAAGATAACAATTACAACCTTTATAACCGATAAATTGGGATCAACAATCTTCTTACTTTTGAGGATGAAAGAGATCAGGTTTGGCAATCATTTTCAACTCTTGCAGAATGAACCACACAATTTCACTTGGAGTGTATTGCTTGTTGTTCGCTTCAATTAGTGCATCTTCTCCGTTATCCACCTAGACTATATTCAACGAAAGTAATCTCTTTTCTTTTGGGACGTGTTTATCCCCAAAGAACATTCCCAATAATGGTTTAAATTTGGATATTAAATTAACCAAGTCAAGTGTGGATTCAAAATAGGCTTTTGTACCCACGAAGACCTCGTTCGATGGGCTGAACTTGACCACTGAGGGCACACAAGAAAAAGAATTGTGCCGATATTTGTATGACAGAACCTTCGAAACCTACAAACAATTTCAAAATATATTAGAATCAAACCTAAACTATTTGAAGCTAAAATGTTAGAAATTTAGAAATCTTACCCCTTCCTCCATGACGACAATTAGGGATTTAGAAATTCCAAAGTCAATACCAAATACTGCATTTGTACGTAGTCCTAGGCTTGTCGAATTGTAAAAAAAAGAACCTACTAAGACAATTTGCAATCTTAAAAAAAAAATTGTGCAAATAGAGAAACGACTGAGCAAATGCACATTACCTGAATTTTCTTGCAGCAGACGCCATAAAGTAGCGCACTGTTTGGAAAATGCCCATGATAAAAACTTAAGAGCCTTTAAGGAATGATGCAGAGGTAAAGATAAAATGAAATAATAATTCGCCTTGAACAGAAAAGAACGTTGCAAATGGAGGAAATTCGAAACAAGATGCATCCACAAAGCAAATTATGGCTAGAGACAACTGATTTAGCTAGGACATGCACCAAATATAGCTTTAGACACGTAACCACACTGAGAAATACAACCATAAAGCACACATCATTAAGCCAATTTATCATGTCATTTTCAGCCAAGGAAGAATAAGATTTTAATATAAATTAAACTAGTATTTATCACGTTACTTTCTAACTTTTAAACAGAAATTTGGAAAAACATATACAGAAAGTAATTTACAAGAGAGCTTGAGAGCTTGTGTTTGTGTGTGTTGGAATTGTGGTGTGTTGTTAAAAAATGGCAAGGGTGGGGAGCTATTTATAGGGTTGGATGGATGGTTCTAGAACCACCAATCAACTTGTCAAGTTGCCTAAATATCTAAGAGCTTAAATGCTCAATTCTAGAGAATTCTAGGATATTTATAATTTGTAGAGAATTCTAAATCCTAGGCCGAGCTTTGCTAAGTGCACCTCGCATTTAGGTGGACGTTTACTAAGTGCACTCAATATCTCTTTTCACTCATTTCTTTACTTCCACAGTTAAAAGCTCAAGTTTGCATTCCACCTCTAATAACAACTTAATCTTTGTCATTTCAAATGCCCTTAGGAGCCTATCAAAGACAAGCGGCTTCCCAATAAGATAACGTCCTTACGGCATATCTTCGTCCACCATCCATTTGACCAGATAGGTGTCGAAGTCTCTTCCTCCCAAAAATAAATCGTTCATTTTTGCTTAAATCTAGATAAGAAAACTAAAAACACGATTCAGTAACCAATAAATATACGTACATAATATTTCAAATTACAAATCAAATTATACCTTAGGCTAACCGTTTGAGATCTCCAGAAGTGAAAGCTCCAATGCCTCCCCAAAGCTAAAAACAACAACAAGGTCGTCTGTGTTAATCGTCTCATAGGAATGAGCAGCTGCGATGGGCTCATCAATGATCCCCTCCACGTCAAAGCTGGCAAGTCTATCGGCTTTCTCTGCTGCTCTTCTCTGAAAATCATTAAAGCAAGTAAGGACAACAATTACAACCTTTATAACCGATAAAACCGGGATCAACAATCTTCTTACTTTTGAGGATGAAAGAGATTAGGTTTGGCAATCATTTTCAACTCTTGCAGAATGAACCACACAATTTCACTTGGAGGGTATTGATTGTTGTTCGCTTCAATTAGTGCATCCTCTCCGCTATCCACCTAGACTATATTCAACGCAAGTAATCTCTTTTCTTTTGGGACGTGTTTATCCCCAAAGCACATTCCCAATAATGGTTTAAATTTGGATAATAAATTAACCAAGTCAAGTGTGGAATCAAAATAGGATTTTGTACCCACGAAGACCTCGTTCGATGGGCTGAACTAGACCACTGAGGGCACACAAGAAAAAGAATTGTGCCGATTTTTTTATGACAGAACTTTCGAAACCTACAAACAATTTCAAAATATATTAGAATCAAACCTAAACTATTTGAAGCTAACATGTTAGAAATTTAGAAATCTTACCCCTTCCTCCATGACGACAATTAGGGATTTAGAAATTCCAAAGTCAATACCAAATACTGCATTAGTACGTACTCCTAGGCTTGTTGAATTGTAAAGAAAAGAACCTACTAAGAGAATTTGCAATCTTAAAAAAAAAAATTGTGCAAATGGAGGAACGACTGAGCAAATGCACATTACCTGAAATTTCTTGCAGCAGACGCCATAAAGTAGCGCACTGTTTGGAAAATGCCCATGATAAAAACTTAAGAGCCTTTAAGGAAGGATGCAGAGGTAAAGATAAAATGAAATAATAATTCGCCTTGAGCAGAAAAGAACGTTGCAAATGGAGGAAATTCGAAACAAGATGCATTCACAAAGCAAATTATGGCTAGAGACAACTGATTTAGCTAGGACATGCACCAAATATAGCTTTAGACACGTCACCACACTGAGAAATACAACCATAAAGCACACATCATTTAGCCAATTTATCATGTCATTTTCAGCCAAGGAAGAATAAGATTTTAATATAAATTAAACCAGTATTTATCACGTTACTTTCTAACTTTTAAACAGAAATTTGGAAAAATACATACGGAAAGTAATTTACAAGAGAGCTTGAGAGCTTGTGTTTGTGTGTGTTTGAATTGTGGTGTGTTGTTAAAAAATGGCAAGGATGGTGAGCTATTTATAGGGTTGGATGGATGGTTCTAGAACCACCAATCAACTTGTCAACTTGTCTAAATATCTAAGGGCTTAAATGCTCAATTCTAGAGAATTCTAGGATATTTATAATTTGTAGATAATTCTAAATCCTAGGCCGAGCTTTGCTAAGTTCACCTCGCAATTAGGTGGACGTTCACTAAGTGCACTCAAAATCTCTTTTCACTCATTTCTTTACTTCCACAGTTAAAAGCTCAAGTTTGCATTCCACCTCTAATAACAACTTAATCTTTGTCATTTCAACTGCCCTTAGGAGCCTATCAAAGACAAGCGGCTTCCCAATAAGATAACATCCTTAAGGCATATCTTCGTCCACCATCCATTTGACCAGATAGGTGTCAAAGTATCTTCCTCCCAAAAATAAATCGTTCATTTCTGCTTAAATCTAGATAAGAAAACTAAAAACACGATTCAGTAACCAATAAATATAAGTACATAATATTTCAAATTACAAATCAAATTATACCTTAGGCTAACCGTTTGAGATCTACAGAAGTGAAAGCTCCAATGCCTCCTCAAAGCTAAAAACAACAACAAGGTCGTCTGTGTTAATCGTCTCATAGGAATGAGCAGCTGCGATGGGCTCATCAATGATCCCCTCCTCGTCAAAGCAGGCAAGTCTATCGGCTTTCTCTGCTGCTCTTCTCTTAACATCATTAAAGCTAGTAAGGACAACAATTACAACCTTTATAACCGATAAAATCGGGATCAACAATCTTCTTACTTTTGAGGATGAAAGAGATCAGGTTTGGCAATCATTTTCAACTCTTGCAGAATGAACCACACAATTTCACTTGGAGTGTATTGCTTGTTGTTCGCTTCAATTAGTGCATCTTCTCCGTTATCCACCTGGACTATATTCAACGCAAGTAATCTCTTTTCTTTTGGGACGTGTTTATCCCCAAAGCACATTCCCAATAATGGTTTAAATTTGGATATTAAATTAACCAAGTCAAGTGTGGATTCAAAATAAGCTTTTGTACCCACGAAGACCTCGTTCGATGGGCTGAACTTGACCACTGAGGGCACACAAGAAAAAGAATTGTGCCGATATTTGTATGACAGAACTTTCGAAACCTACAAACAATTTCAAAATATATTAGAATCAAACCTAAACTATTTGAAGCTAACATGTTAGAAATTTAGAAATCTTACCCCTTCCTCCATGACGACAATTCGGGATTTAGAAATTCCAAAGTCAATACCAAATACTGCATTTGTACGTAGTCCTAGGCTTGTCGAATTGTAAAAAAAAGAACCTACTAAGAGAATTTGCAATCTTAAAAAAAAAATTGTGCAAATGGAGGAACGACAGAGCAAATGCACATTACCTGAAATTTCTGGCAGCAGACGCCATAAAGTAGCGCACTGTTTGGAAAATGTCCATGATAAAAACATAAGAGCCTTTAAGGAAGGATGCAGAGGTAAAGATAAAATGAAATAATAATTCGCCTTGAGCAGAAAAGAACGTTGCAAATGGAGGAAATTCGAAACAAGATGCATCCACAAAGCAAATTATGGCTAGAGACAACTGATTTAGCTAGGACATGCACCAAATACAGCTTTAGACACGTAACCACACTGAGAAATACAACGATAAAGCACACATCATTTAGCCAATTTATCATGTCATTTTCAGCCAAGGAAGAATAAGATTTTAATATAAATTAAACCAGTATTTATCACGTTACTTTCTAACCTTTAAACAGAAATTTGGAAAAACATATACAGAAAGTAATTTACAAGAGAGCTTGAGAGCTTGTGTTTGTGTGTGTTGGAATTGTGGTGTGTTGTTAAAAAATGGCAAGGGTTGGGAGCTATTTATAGGGTTGGATGGATGGTTCTAGAACCACCAATCAACTTGTCAACTTGCCTAAATATCTAAGGGCTTAAATGCTCAATTCTAGAGAATTCTAGGATATTTATAATTTGTAGAGAATTCTAAATCCTAGGCCGAGCTTTGCTAAGTGCACCTCGCATTTAGGTGGACGTTTCCTAAGTGCACTCAATATCTCTTTTCACTCATTTCTTTACTTCCACAGTTAAAAGCTCAAGTTTGCATTCCACCTCTAATAACAACTTAATCTTTGTCATTTCAACTGCCCTTAGGAGCCTATCGAAGACAAGCGGCTTCCCAATAAGATAACGTCCTTAAGGCATATCTTCGTCCACCATCCATTTGACCAGATAGGTGTCGAAGTCTCTTCCTCCCAAAAATAAATCGTTCATTTTTGCTTAAATCTAGATAAGAAAACTAAAAACACGATTCAGTAACCAATAAATATACGTACATAATATTTCAAATTACAAATCAAATTATACCTTAGGCTAACCGTTTGAGATCTCCAGAAGTGAAAGCTCCAATGCCTCCCCAAAGCTAAAAACAACAACAAGGTCGTCTGTGTTAATCGTCTCATAGGAATGAAGCAACGATGGGCTCATCAATGATCCCCTCCTCGCAAAGTCGGGTAAGTCTATCGGCTTTCTCTGCTGCTCTTCTCTGAACATCATTAAAGCAAGTTAGGACAACAATTACAACCTTTGTAACCGATAAAATCGGGATCAACAATCTTCTTACTTTTGAGGATGAAAGAGATCAGGTTTGGCAATCATTTTCAACTCTTGCAGAATGAACCACACAATTTCACTTGGAGTGTATTGCTTGGTGCGCTTCAATTAGTGCATCTTCTCCGTTATCCACCTAGACTATATTCAACGCAAGTAATCTCTTTTCTTTTGGGACGTGTTTATCCCCAAAGCACATTCCCAATAATGGTTTAAATTTGGATATTAAATTAACCAAGTCAAGTGTGGATTCAAAATAGGCTTTTGTACCCACGAAGACCTCGTCGACGGGTCAACTTGACCACCGAGGCACACAAGAAAAAGAATCAGTCCGATATTTTATGACAACTTTCGAAACCTACAAACAATTTCAAAATATATTAGAATCAAACCTAAACTATTTGAAGCTAACATGTTAGAAATTTAGAAATCTTACCCCTTCCTCCATGACGACAATTCGGGATTTAGAAATTCCAAAGTCAATACCAAATACTGCATTTGTACGTAGTCCTAGGCTTGTCGAATTGTAAAGAAAAGAACCTACTAAGAGAATTTGCAATCTTAAAAAAAAAAATTGTGCAAATGGAGGAACGACTGAGCAAATGCACATTACCTGAAATTTCTGGCAGCAGACGCCATAAAGTAGCGCACTGTTTGGAAAATGCCCATGATAAAAACATAAGAGCCTTTAAGGAAGGATGCAGAGGTAAAGATAAAATGAAATAATAATTCGCCTTGAGCAGAAAAGAACGTTGCAAATGGAGGAAATTCGAAACAAGATGCATCCACAAAGCAAATTATGGCTAGAGACAACTGATTTAGCTAGGACATGCACCAAATACAGCTTTAGACACGTAACCACACTGAGAAATACAACGATAAAGCACACATCATTTAGCCAATTTATCATGTCATTTTCAGCCAAGGAAGAATAAGATTTTAATATAAATTAAACCAGTATTTATCACGTTACTTTCTAACCTTTAAACAGAAATTTGGAAAAACATATACAGAAAGTAATTTACAAGAGAGCTTGAGAGCTTGTGTTTGTGTGTGTTGGAATTGTGGTGTGTTGTTAAAAAATGGCAAGGGTTGGGAGCTATTTATAGGGTTGGATGGATGGTTCTAGAACCACCAATCAACTTGTCAACTTGCCTAAATATCTAAGGGCTTAAATGCTCAATTCTAGAGAATTCTAGGATATTTATAATTTGTAGAGAATTCTAAATCCTAGGCCGAGCTTTGCTAAGTGCACCTCGCATTTAGGTGGACGTTTCCTAAGTGCAATGAATATCTCTTTTCACTCATTTCTTTACTTCCACAGTTAAAAGCTCAAGTTTGCATTCCACCTCTAATAACAACTTAATCTTTGTCATTTCAACTGCCCTTAGGAGCCTATCGAAGACAAGCGGCTTCCCAATAAGATAACGTCCTTAAGGCATATCTTCGTCCACCATCCATTTGACCAGATAGGTGTCGAAGTCTCTTCCTCCCAAAAATAAATCGTTCATTTTTGCTTAAATCTAGATAAGAAAACTAAAAACACGATTCAGTAACCAATAAATATACGTACATAATATTTCAAATTACAAATCAAATTATACCTTAGGCTAACCGTTTGAGATCTCCGTGTGAAAGCTCCAATGCCTCCCCAAAGCTAAAAACAACAACAAGGTCGTCTGTGTTAATCGTCTCATAGGAATGAGCAGCTGCGATGGGCTCATCAATGATCCCCTCCTCGTCAAAGCTGGCAAGTCTATCGGCTTTCTCTGCTGCTCTTCTCTGAACATCATTAAAGCAAGTTAGGACAACAATTACAACCTTTGTAACCGATAAAATCGGGATCAACAATCTTCTTACTTTTGAGGATGAAAGAGATCAGGTTTGGCAATCATTTTCAACTCTTGCAGAATGAACCACACAATTTCACTTGGAGTGTATTGCTTGGTGCGCTTCAATTAGTGCATCTTCTCCGTTATCCACCTAGACTATATTCAACGCAAGTAATCTCTTTTCTTTTGGGACGTGTTTATCCCCAAAGCACATTCCCAATAATGGTTTAAATTTGGATATTAAATTAACCAAGTCAAGTGTGGATTCAAAATAGGCTTTTGTACCCACGAAGACCTCGTTCGATGGGCTGAACTTGACCACTGAGGGCACACAAGAAAAAGAATTGTGCCGATATTTGTATGACAGAACTTTCGAAACCTACAAACAATTTCAAAATATATTAGAATCAAACCTAAACTATTTGAAGCTAACATGTTAGAAATTTAGAAATCTTACCCCTTCCTCCATGACGACAATTCGGGATTTAGAAATTCCAAAGTCAATACCAAATACTGCATTTGTACGTAGTCCTAGGCTTGTCGAATTGTAAAGAAAAGAACCTACTAAGAGAATTTGCAATCTTAAAAAAAAAAATTGTGCAAATGGAGGAACGACTGAGCAAATGCACATTACCTGAAATTTCGCGTGAGACGCCATAAAGTAGCGACTTTGTTTGGAAAATGCCCATGATAAAAACATAAGAGCCTTTAAGGAAGGATGCAGAGGTAAAGATAAAATGAAATAATAATTCGCCTTGAGCAGAAAAGAACGTTGCAAATGGAGGAAATTCGAAACAAGATGCATCCACAAAGCAAATTATGGCTAGAGACAACTGATTTAGCTAGGACATGCACCAAATACAGCTTTAGACACGTAACCACACTGAGAAATACAACGATAAAGCACACATCATTTAGCCAATTTATCATGTCATTTTCAGCCAAGGAAGAATAAGATTTTAATATAAATTAAACCAGTATTTATCACGTTACTTTCTAACCTTTAAAACAAAATTTGGAAAAACATATACAGTAAAGTAATTTACAAGAGAGCTTGAGAGCTTGTGTTTGTGTGTGTTGGAATTGTGGTGTGTTGTTAAAAATGGCAAGGGTCGGAGCTATTTATAGGGTTGGATGGATGGTTCTAGAACCACCAATCAACTTGTCAACTTGCCTAAATATCTAAGGGCTTAAATGCTCAATTCTAGAGAATTCTAGGATATTTATAATTTGTAGAGAATTCTAAATCCTAGGCCGAGCTTTGCTAAGTGCACCTCGCATTTAGGTGGACGTTTCCTAAGTGCACTCAATATCTCTTTTCACTCATTTCTTTACTTCCACAGTTAAAAGCTCAAGTTTGCATTCCACCTCTAATAACAACTTAATCTTTGTCATTTCAACTGCCCTTAGGAGCCTATCGAAGACAAGCGGCTTCCCAATAAGATAACGTCCTTAAGGCATATCTTCGTCCACCATCCATTTGACCAGATAGGTGTCGAAGTCTCTTCCTCCCAAAAATAAATCGTTCATTTTTGCTTAAATCTAGATAAGAAAACTAAAAACACGATTCAGTAACCAATAAATATACGTACATAATATTTCAAATTACAAATCAAATTATACCTTAGGCTAACCGTTTGAGATCTCCAGAAGTGAAAGCTCCAATGCCTCCCCAAAGCTAAAAACAACAACAAGGTCGTCATGTGTTAATCGCCTCATAGAATGAGCAAGAACTGCGATGGGCTCATCAATGATCCCCTCCTCGTCAAAGTCCGGGTAAGTCTATCGGCTTTCTCTCTTCTTCTTCTCAACATCATTAAAGCAAGTTAGGACAACAATTACAACCTTTAGAACCGATAAAATCGGGATCAACAATCTTCTTACTTTTGAGGATGAAAGAGATCGTGGTTTGGCAATCATTTTCAACTCTTGCGCAGAACCACACAATTTCACTTGGAGTGTATTGCTTGCGCGCTTAGCTTAATTAAAGATCTTCTCCGTTATCCACCTAGACTATATTCAACGCAAGTAATCTCTTTTCTTTTGGGGACGTGTTTATCCCCAAAGCACATTCCCAATAATGGTTTAAATTTGGATATTAAATTAACCAAGTCAAGTGTGGATTCAAAATAGGCTTTTGTACCCACGAAGACCTCGTCATGGGTCAACTTGACCACCGAGGCACACAAGAAAAAGAATTGTGCCGATATTTGTATGACAGAACTTTCGAAACCTACAAACAATTTCAAAATATATTAGAATCAAACCTAAACTATTTGAAGCTAACATGTTAGAAATTTAGAAATCTTACCCCTTCCTCCATGACGACAATTCGGGATTTAGAAATTCCAAAGTCAATACCAAATACTGCATTTGTACGTAGTCCTAGGCTTGTCGAATTGTAAAGAAAAGAACCTACTAAGAGAATTTGCAATCTTAAAAAAAAAAATTGTGCAAATGGAGGAACGACTGAGCAAATGCACATTACCTGAAATTTCTGGCAGCAGACGCCATAAAGTAGCGCACTGTTTGGAAAATGCCCATGATAAAAACTTAAGAGCCTTTAAGGAAGGATGCAGAGGTAAACATAAAATGAAATAATAATTCGCCTTGAGCAGAAAAGAACGTTGCAAATGGAGGAAATTCGAAACAAGATGCATCCACAAAGCAAATTATGGCTAGAGACAACTGATTTAGCTAGGACATGCACCAAATATAGCTTTAGACACGTCACCACACTGAGAAATATAACCATAAAGCACACATCATTTAGCCAATTTATCATGTCATTTTCAGCCAAAGAAGAATAAGATTTTAATATAAATTAAACAATATTTATCACGTTACTTTCTAACTTTTAAATAGAAATTTGGAAAAATACATACAGAAAGTATTTAAACCAATTGTTGAAACTTGTTCAATAGGAGGCCAAATATCTCCACCATCTTCGTTCTCTTGTTTCGCACCCATCCCAGATATGCAATCAGTTGAATTTTCAGAAAAATTCAAATTTAACATAATACAACAAGACTAACACTTCATTTCCTTAAAACGCACGCACATAAACGATCAGAATATTATCAACCAGCACGTTGAAAAACGGCCAACAATAAAATATACAGCTACTGGTACATTAACGAACAGACAAGTTTTAGAACCTAAAATTAAAATTTAAAAACAAATTCCAATGAATATTTATTACTTGAACGGGAAAAAGAAAAGCATGCATTGAAAACAAAATGATCCGAAATTAATAAGAGCAAAAGATATGAAAACCTATGCAAAATCGCCGTGATGGAAAAGTAAAAAGGTGGCTACTGGGATTTGTGAGTTAGGGTTTTGATACTGTGACTTTAGTAAAAAGTCAATCGTTTCACGACAAAGAATTTCGGTTCAAAGGTTGGGTCTACCGGCTTCATGTAAATAGGTCCATGTAGCCCATTTAAAAAATTTTATTTATTTTTAGTAGTTTATTTCACAATTTTTTTTAAATATTTATAATTTTAGTTACATCATAAAATTAATTGGCGTACTGCTTTTTGTTAATTTTTTTAATTAAGAGGATTAAGATACAAATATTGATCTATAAATAGCGAGAATTGCTACCAGATAACTTGAGGTGACAATTTTTGACAGAATCTTTAAACTGATACAAACATAACTCAAATAAATAGTTTTATATAATTAGCCAAAATTGATACATTTATTAAATAGACCAAATTCACATGATCACGTCACTTGTGTAATAATTGTACTAGGTTAGCTGTTAAATTTTCTGACATAATATCTCATTTATGATATGATTAATTAATTATTTTTTTTAATAGTAGAGATTAACTTTCACTAAACCAACTTAGAAATTTTAGACATAACGTAAGAGGGCAGTGCTCCCTTCCAAACACAACTTCCATTACTAGCTATGGCTATTTTGGCTAGAGCATGAGCTATAACATTACAATTTCTTGGGGTGTGCTGAAGCTCAACCATGTCATTTGAACCTCTCGCATCTTTTGTTGGATTTCCACAATAGTCCACCAAATTTCAGTTTTGCTGTTCTTCTTGTGTAACACAAAATCCACCACATCCTAGCAGTTAGTTTCTATAATTAGAGGACTTAAGTTTGCTTCTATTACCATTTGCAGCCTAAAATTAACAGTTGCTGCCTCTGCTTAAGCTACATCACCATGATACTTTGTATGCTTTACAGTTGCAATTTTGATTGCTCCACTGTCATCTCTGATTACCACCCCTAGTCCCACTTGGTTTTTGTCTTTATTGACTGCTGCATCCACATTTGTTCTAAAATGCTCATGTAGAGAATGAACCCAATTTGACCTTTTCTCTGATGTTATTTTTGTTGTTGCTTGCACCTTGGTCATACTGACTCTTCCATAAGCCTCAACCACTGCTTCAGCTTTGGTTACTGAGATTTGGAGGTCTTGCCTTTTGTTTTCAAACACAAATACATTTATTGTGTACCAAGCTGTCTAGCATAGGGCACTAATCAATCTCAGATCATCTTGGCTTCTTCTTTTTCCCAGCTTTTGTAACATGCCAAGCAAATCTTAGTTAGCAAGTAACTACAGATCATCTACAAAAAAGGTTAATTTCCAAATCTTCTTTGTTGCTTTACATTCCATGATAGTGTGAGTAGTGTCTTCAGTTTTCATTTTGCATCTTGGGCATATTGGATCGTGTAGGATTATCCTTATCCAAAGGTTTTTTGTTACTGGGAGTAAATTCTTTACTGTTTTCCACATGAAAATCTTGATTTTCTCAGGTAATTCCAGAGACCATATTACATTCCATTGCCCAAGGTTATTGCTAGAGCAACTTGGCCAATCCAGATGCTTGATTTTCATTACAATCTAGTACTCACTATTTATTGAATATGACCCTTTCTTGTCATAATGCCACAATATCTTATCTGATTTTGGGCTATTCGAGATGTGAATTCTTAAGATTAGCTCAACATCTTCAGAGATGAAATGTTGTTTGATCAGAGTTTCTTTCTAATTCTGATTTTCATCAATTAGGTTTGCTACTGTGGAATCAATATCAAGGGTTGTGGCTGATATCGGTATGAAGGTTGTGGTCTTAGGATCCATTGACTTTTGAACACTTTAACTCTATCCCCAGTTCCAATTCTCCATCTTATCCCCTTTTGGATGACCTGTCTCCCCCAAATTATGCTTCTCCAAATGAAAGATGGCTTTGACCCTACCTTGGCTTGTAAAAAATCAGTACCTTTGAAATAGCTTACTTGTAAAATCCTTACCATCAAAGACTCTGAATGTTTGATTATTCTCTAACTTTTCTTTGCTACCAAGGCTTGATTAAAGCAAGTGAAATCCTTAAAACCAAGGCCTCCTCTTCCTTTTGCATGACACAACTTCTCTCACTTTGTCCAATGGATGCTTCTTTGGTTTCTTTTTGCTCCCCACCAAAACACAGCTTTTGGATATCCTCACATAGGGTCATTAGAAGTCTAAACACACTCATTGCATAAGCTGGTATAGCTTGAGCTATTGCTTTAATTAATGTTTCTTTTCCTCCACTTAAAAATAGCTTACTTTGCCAACTACAAATTTTGCTCAGAATTCTAAGTTTTATGTCTTTGAAAAAGCTGACTTTTTTCCTTCTAATAATTGAAGGTAGCCACAAGTATTTTTCGTGTTTGAAAACAACTTTCAATTGGAAAATATCTCTAATTTTGATCACATGTCCTTCTGATGCGCCTCTATTGAAAAATATAGAAGACTTCTCATAATTGAAAATTTGGCCGAATGCAGCTACATAACACTAAAAAATCTGCTTTAGGTTCATGCAATCTCCAATTGTTGCTCTAATTAAAATCAAGTCGCATCTACAAACACAGGTGATTTATAAAGATCTCCTTGTTGAACTTTAGCCCCTGGATGAGCTATTTTTTTTGCTTCATTCGACAGTTTGAGAGGCTTCGCATAAATGATAAAAAGATATGGGGATAATGATAACCTTGTCTTAAGCCTCTTTCGGGCCTAATTAAGCCTTTAGGAACCCCATTTATCAGCACAAAGAAAAATGAGGTTGAAATGCAATTCATAATCAGCTCTACCCATGATCTAGAGAAGCCTGGTTGATATATTGCATGCTTTACAACGTTTCACTCTATATTATTATAATCTTTGCGTATGTCTAGATAAAGTGAAACTAGACCATTTTTCTTCCCATTGCTTAATCTGATCTTATACAAGCATTCATATCCTATAATGATGTTATGTGTAATGAGTTTGGTTGGTATAAATGCACTTTGGTTTGGGAATATTATAGTATGAAGAATTTTTTTCAATCTATTAGCTATGGACTTGGCTATGATTCTATATATTACATTACATAAAGAATAGGCCTATACTCCTGCTACATCTCTTGGCTTTTCTATTTTGGCAATACATGTGTGATTTATGGAGCTAAGATACCTTTCTCATCGAGGATACGAAGGCATATTGCTCTAACACCTTCTCTAACCACTTGCTAGTGTTTTTGAAAGAAAGCTACAGAGAGGCCATCCGGTCCTCGCTTTTAGTTGACACATTTGGGAATAACGCTTTTTTATCTCCTTTTCGTGAATGGTCTTCCAAGCTTCTCATTCATCTCAACAAGAACTTTCTTGGCGTATTTTTTAAAGCTACCTCTCTTTGCTATCTTGATGGATTAGTTAAAGTGAACAACCTTTCAAAGTGTTTGCAAAAATTTCTCTCAACCTCTTCTGTTTTTACTGACCAATTTCCATTCTCATCTAGCACTCCCTCAATTCTGTTTTTCTTTTTTCTTACAAAGGGCTTTAAGATGAAAGAACTTTGTATTATGGTCCCTTTCTATCACCAATCAACTCTAGACCTTTGCTTCTAATACACTTCTTTATCCAACAACATGTTATCAATTTGTTTCTCCAGCCTTTTTATTTCCATTCTCATCTAGCACTCCCTCAATTCTGTTTTTCTTTTTTCTTACAGTGGCTTTAGCATGAAAGAACTTTGTATTATGGTCCCTTTCTAGCAAATAAATCAACTCTAGACCTTTACTTCTAATACATTTCTTTATCCAATATGTTATCAATCTATTTCTCCAGCCTTTTATTTTTTCCCACTAATATAGTGATCAAAGCTTTGCTTGATGGTTTTTAGCTCATTATTAATTAGCTTCTTCATTTTCTTTTCTCTTCCTCCGAACTCACAGCTTCATAATTTTAGTTCTCGCCAATGATCTTTTAGCCACTTTTTTTAATTGCTCTGGTGTATTTGTTCCTTCCCACTTGTTTTGTTCCAACCACTTTCGTCTCACTATCTCTTGACACTTTTCATATAGGCTCCACATGTCCTCATAGTGCACTCTTGGAGGAGTCCTCTTATTATAGATCACTTCTCTTTCTCTTTCTACCACTTCCATGACAATGAGATAATGATCTGAGCTCCATGTTTCGATGTGCATCATCAATAATTCTTAAAAATTATTCCCCCAATTTTTACAGCAAAAGGCCTTATTTAATCTTTCATCAATTATATATGGGCCAAACCATCTATTACACCGTGTAAAAAGATAGCCTTTATATCCTAGATCATTGAGGCCACTGTCTTTGATTGCTTCTCTAAAATCCATGATTAAACTTAATCTTTTATCATTTCCCCCTATTTTCTCATGCAGGTGCAATAGTTCATTAAAGTCTCCAAAGCAAAGCCACGAAAGGGATGACAAACCTAAAAGCCTTTTCAACAGTTCTCAGGTGTGCTTCCTTTCCTTTATTTTTAGATTTCCATAAATATCGCGCTCCACCAATCGCTTCGCATTTTGGATAAAAGTATCAATGTGATGCTTTCTATAAGACTTAATTTCGAGAGTCATATTTTCATTCCACATCATTGCCAACCCCCATTTCCATTAAGTTTGATGACAAAAAACAATTTTGAAATTCAATTCGCCGCTTTTTGTCATGAGCTACCCCGATAACTTTGTTTCATATAAAAACACAATTTTGGGTTTTGGCTTTACTGAGATCCTTTAGTTCTCAAAACGCCTTGTCCTTCCTCAATCCCCTGATGTTCCAACTTATAAGCTTCATGGCCGTCTTTAAGAGGCCGATACCCATCCGTACACGTGGTCGAGACCTTCATTTCTTTATTATTCAAGCTTCCCATCTTAGTTTAATTTTTCTTTGGGAATGAAAAATCGTATTCAAGAACGGTCACCTTGTTTGGGCTTGAGATTTTCGCTTCTTTTTTTATTCTCGGCTTAGCCACTTATCTTTCGCTTTGTCTTTTTGTTAATTTTGATCCACAATCAAGGCCGGCCTTATCTTCCCCCTTTTGGCTTAGCATTTCCATTTTTTTTTCTTCCCTATATCACATTTTTTCCTACCATCATCTATCTCCGCTTTTTCTATTTCATTTTGGCCCAAATCTTTGTCTTCAACTCTTACCCCCCCAATTTGTCTCGTTTCCCTCCTTTTTCTTTTATTCTTCATTTTTGCCAGTGTTTCCCTATTTTCCCTTATTCTCTTCTTCCCCTATTTTTCCTGCTTTTAATTTTCAATCCCCAAAACCTTTTTCCTTTCTAGCTGTACTTTCTAGCTTTTGGCTGTTGCTTTTCCCATTGTCTAATGCTTTCCCATCCTTCATTAAATGCTCCACTCTTTCCAGTTCAAATTACCCACTCGCGATGGTTCTCCCGCCTCGATTTCTCCCGGTTTGTTCACCTGAACTTCGGTTTGACTTCCCGATTCACTCAAAGAATGGTTAAGTGTGCGACCATGGTCTTGTCATCTTTTGCCCCTCTTCATGAATTTCCGCCCCATTTTCTTTGTTCATTCTTGGAATTCATCACTCTTTCAATCTATTCTGTTTGTCTTTTTCTACCCAATTCATCGTTTCAACTGTGGTCCATAGTCGAGTTCCTTCTTTGGTTGTCCTTTGTATTTAGTACAATCTTTACCAAGGATTTATAATCCCATTAGACGAACAACTCAAAAATTTCAATTTCAAAGCAAACATCAGGTGATTTTAATACAAAATCAATCAAATCATATCTAACTATTGAAAATCATAAAAAAAAACCTTGAAACTTCGGTGAAAACATAATTCAACTATAGGAAGTTGATAAAGACTATGCAAAAATTGAATTAATGGATTCAAACATTGTCATAAGTAGAGCTGGCAAAATTTAACACTACCCGATTAACCGACACTAACACGACATGAATAAATGGGTATGGATCATTAAATTTAAAACAATTATTAAATGGGTCGGGTCCGGTTGACACAATTTTTTTTCGTGCGCTGTTAAGGTTAAAGTTCTTAACCCATCTACCCGATCAACGACTGATTATATTTTCTATTTTAAAATAATTTGCACGTTCTTATCATCAAAACTCAAATATTGTAGATAATTTTCTCTTTATTTCTATTTTTTGAAATGATGAATATAAACACAATGTTTTATTTATAAAATTTTATATACATTTAGAGCTTCAATAAGATAAATGTGTAAAATATTAAGAGACATGTATATTTTATAATATCGATATATAATATTATTTATATATATATATAATTAAAACTTCATAATAGTGTAAATGTAATATTTTAAGTACATATGTATATTTTATAATATCGATAAAGTATATACGCGTGTATGAATGACAACAGATAAATGTTTGATGTAAATTTTATTTAATTTATAGATATTAAGCGGTTATTGGGTAACTCAATTATTTTTTCGTGTCGGATTTAGGTCTCAATATTTTGACACGATTATTAAACGGGTCGGGTTTGGGTCTACCAAAATTTGACACGACACGGTTCGACCCGACACGAACACGACCCGATGACCCGTTTTGCCACCTCTAGTCATAAGAGTCAAGCTTATGTGATATGGGAAAGAAGGTAGATTAGAATTTCATAAACAAATTAAAGAGCTATTTTAACTCAAGATTATTTAAGAATCTAAAAATCCATATAGTAGTCTAGCATTTATGGTTAGGATCATGTAGAGATTAAACGAGGAAAAGCTCATGTGGTTATTAATTATAGAGAATCAAATAAGTATGCCAAATGTCCACTTCTTCTACGTTTCCAACAAGCTCCCTGATCCTTGTACAAATTTCTTCATCTATGCACATAATGGGAACATTTGTAATCCGTACCCAAAATGATACTTGTGTGAAATGTTGTGTTGTGATCTCTCCAATACCAACTGGTTCTTTTGAAACAATCAAGGCTTGATTAAAATGCCATGGTCCTCTCAAAATTCTCTTCTTATCCAATTCATCTCCAAACTTGAAGATAAAAATGTTGTCTCCTAATGTCTCGACGTTATTTCCTTTTGTTTGCCATGCCTAGTTTAGAGCAATTCTTAGTCCCTCCGTGTTTACATTCCTCAGTGTGTAGCATCTTGTTGATTAGACATCCTGCTGTAATTTGTGCTCTTCTTTCCTTTACTCTTCCTTTTCAAGGAGAATTTATTTTCCTCCGCCTCTTCTATCGATATTGACTTGCACCTCCGAATTAGCTCCTTAGTCTATTATAAGTAAAGTCATGCTTACTGAGTTTGCCGAGAGTAGTTATCACCCCGTCAGCTTTTATATCCACGACCTTTCTGACCTTTAGCTTTGTTAAAGTGGCTTAATAACAAATAAAGAACTTTTTCCAGAAAATTGGATTGTAAGAGAGAAATAAAACACTCAGAAAGAGCGATTTTTGGAGCTAAGTCAAGCTCAATTATAACTTCTATTCTCTATGCTTCCTTCGAGAGAGAAGATGTTTGGAAACTATTTTTTCATTAATTAATTGATTACTTACATTATATTGAGGTACGTTTGATTCAATAGAATGTGTTATATTACACTCCCTCCCTCCCTCTCTCTCTCTCACTCTCTCTCTCTCTCTCTCTCTCTCTATATATATATATATGCCAACATAATTTCATTATAATACATCACTTGGCACTAGATTGAAAGTTAAAGAGAGAATACTTTTTCATATTTTAACAACGTTTTCTTTATATTTAAAACAAAATTAATTAGAGTATAAATGGATAGTACTACAAATTTCTTAGAAAAAAAATAAAGACATGTTAAAATATGATTTTTTAAAAAATAAAATAAAATAAAATCATTTTATACTCTAATTAAAATAAAACAAATAAAATCATTTAGTAAAACAAGTCGTGTTTTCATTCACTAAGTTTATTATTGTGTAAATTTTATCAACTCGCCGCATACAAATCTATCAGAGAATGTATCAACAACAACGACGAAAATAATTCCACATGAGAAAAATTTAATTGCATGTATAATTAATTTTCTTAGTTGGTGGCGGATTTATAATGAAAATGACGAGCTATCTATTAATTTAAATTAGACTGACGGAAATAACTATTAAAATGAAGTGCTTGATCTTCTGATTCGTATTCAAGATGCACTATCGCTTTAACATTCATTATTACCTAATTAAATCACGAAAGGGGATTTTCCACTCTTATTTAACCTCACTCTAATAGATATGGTGCTAAGTGCTTCCCATGCCAAATAGTAATAACCTTGCCTAAGGAGACGATTATACTAGCCAATATCTAGACAAGATTATTACTATCTGTGAACGAAAAGTCAGAACATTCACATAAATTGTAGGAAGAAAAGTAAATTTATCAAATTAAGCCCATAGAGCATGTTGGACTTCACCTTAAACCCAAGTCTGAAATTAAATTAGCCACTCATAATCGAACCAGGGTAAAATGGAAATTTTATTAAAATGCATAGAAAATACAATATGGAGATGGAATTACGTAAAACGAGCTCAAAACGGATTCAGGGTGTCAAAGTGGGGACCCCATTTTTATGATACAACGAGTAAATCATGGTTATCGATTAAAACAATTTAGACGCCATGATCGCATCACGTGGCAAGTTTTTATCGGATGAAACACATCATTAGGCTATCATTCTATATGCATGTACCGTTTACGACTTTTTTCGGCTCACTAACATACGCCACGCCACGGCCAACGCCACATAAGCATTTTAGTAAAATAAGATCGTGATATGTCATCGGGCCAACACCACATTATTCGCCCAAACGACGCGCAACATCATCGTGATAGCATCACGTGATCGCACGCGCCCACGCCATCATAAAGATACGCGAATGCTACATCTATATTTAACAATGTTGTCGTGAACAATATCATTTATCTTTTTAGTCTTTTCTTAGGTTTTCGATCGCTTTGAGTTCAAAATTACCATTCCGCTTTTTTATCTAATTTTTCACTTGTCGAAATGACCATTATGTCCCTTAATACATAAAATACTTAATTAAAATAAAACATACATAATTAAATTACAAGGGACTTTAAGACATAAAAAGTATTGGACAAGTAATGGACTTAGAGTATAAAATGATGATTTTCCATTATAAATACAAACTTTCTAGATTTAACACACCCTCCAACCAGGACAGTGCGAGGGCATTTTGAGGAAGCCAAGAAATTACTTGTGAAGCTTTGCTAGAATCGTTTTTGTCCATACCTTCTTCTCGCAATATCGCTTATTACGGAAACAAGTAACCAACTTCAATTGTCACATAGTAATCGTTATTCGGCACCAACCGAGGTAATAAACTAAAGTACACAGTTAAGAAAGGGAAAAGAAAAGAAAAGAAAAGAAAATAATAATTTCACAATGCCCTCTTATCAATTTACCTCAAGTTCTATTTTGGTGTCTTTGATACCTCCATCAATTTCTTTGAGTTTTCTTTTCTTCTTCATACATGATACCAACTCCTGAGGTTGTGATCCCCAAACACGATGTGTTTTACAAAATCCTCTCTAGCTTCTCGTATGAGATTGTTCACGCTGCTCAGTTAAGGTTCAAGAGGATGTACTAGGCCGAGGACATATGATTAAAAGTGATAAAAGAAAACTAAATGATTAAATAAAGACACTTTCATAAAAATTTAAATCAATCAAAAGAAGAAAGAATAAAGAAAAAAATCTCGCTTAAGTTTGACCGTCACTCAAATGGATTTCTTGTCCTTTTTACGGGCTTTGACTTTCGAGCACGCATACACCTTGACCATTAACTTTAAAAAGTTACACCATTCCCATTGATCCTTAATTTTAATTGCTCGACGTGGAAAAATAAATATTAACTATAAAGTGGACTAGTCCATCGGAGCGTAACTTGCCGGAATATACGCCAGCGAGAATTATAAAAGACTTTCTCACCTTTAAAGGAAAGATTTTCATAATTTGCTTATCATTTAAAGACTTTCATTCGCCGATTGTAAATCTTGCATTTTCATATACATCATTACAAATTTCTTCAAGTTCGCTAACTGTAATATTCTTTCTAAGCTAGCTTTTGCCACGTCAAAGTTGAATTTTTAATTGCCCAGTTTTTACGATGCTCAGCCCATAGTGAGTGGGCAAGCTTTTTCCATATACTAGCCTATAGTGTGACATCTCAATCGAGGTCTCAAAGTTGCTTATATATGCCCATAATGCATCATCCAATTTTAATGACCAATCTTTTTTGTCCTGTCACCGCTTTTTCTAATACGCGCTTTATTTCTCGATTTGAGATCTCAACTTGCCACCGCTCGGATGATATGGGTCGCCACTTTCAGTAATGGAATACTTTTAAAGAGTTTTGAATGATTTATTATAAAAGTTGCCATTCACCATCACCGATTATTGCCCTAGGAATCCAAAGTGAAATAACGTTGCTTTTTTAAAATCCAATCACTACCTTGTGATCATTTTTTCATACGGAACCCGCTTCGCACATTCGGACAGAAGTCAACAAAGAACCAATATGTATCGATGGCCAAAAGGGAGAAAGGGTCCTACGAAGTCAATACCCTATACATAAAAAATTTCAACCACTAAAATCAAGTTTGGGGGCATCATGTTCCTTCGCTGTAATGCTCCCCATTCTGCTCGACACTCATCATACAAGAAGAGCAAAAAATGAAGATCCCGAAATATAAACAAGGCCAATGGGGAACAACACCGTAAAATTTGGGTGAGTTATTTTCTTAGTGCTAAAATGGCCTCCTACAAGCTTGTTCTGGTTGTAGAATGAAAGGGATATTTTGAATTTTACTGGAAACACATCGTTCGACAATTTGATCTGCACAATACTTGAAACATAACATCATCCTGCAATAAAATTCTTTATTTTTGTAAAAATTTTAGCCTTGTCCTCTTAGTCCAACGCTGAAGTTGACCAGAACAAGATAGTTAACTATATCAACATACCATGGTAATACTTCCACACTCATCAATTATTCATCCGAAATGATTCATTCAACGGTAACGGTTCTATAATCGCATCAAAATCGGTATTTTATAGATTATCACACAACATTTTCTCGCGGCCTTTCTTTATCTTTGATTTCAAAGTCAAATTCCTTTGCAAAATTAACACCCAACAAATTAGTTTAGCTTTGTATCTTTCAAGATATTTTAAAAATGTAAAGACGATCTCTGTGAAAATAATTTTACAACTAATTTGTGATAAAAATCGAAATTTCTCTAATGTAAACACTATTGCTAGCATTTTTTTTTTCAAGGGTTGAATAGTCTAACCGTGAATCATTCAATGTCATACTAAGATAAGAAATGACATGGGAAATTCGACCAACTCATTCTAATACTACCTTTACCGCATAACGGGATGCATCAAGCATGCAGCTCAAATGGTAAAAGTTCCGGCTGGGGTCGAATGATGGGAATGTATGATATCAATAATCGCTTTAGTTTCTAAAATGCCACAAGACATGAATCATTAAAGACAAAAGATACATCTCAATAAGTAAATCGTATGTCATTTCAAAACTTTCAAAATCTTTTAATTAAACGCCTATAAAAACTCGCATGTCCAAGGAGATCTTACTTCTCTAATCACAGGTGAAAGAAAGACAAAACGATCTACCTTGGCTTTATCAACCTCAATACCATTGCTCGAAATAACGTGATCAAGAACAATACTGTTTTATCGCTTAAACGACACTTCTCCCAATTTAAAACCAAATTCTTCTATACATCTATACGTAACTAGTGTTGGATTATGTAAAACATTAATCGACCGAATCACCAAAAATAAAAGTCATCCATAAAGACTTCAAGGAATCATTCAACTATATCAGAAAAAATACTTAATATTGATCGTCAACATAAAGAGCACAGACATAATCCAAAACCAAGATCCTCCCATATGTAAAAGTTGCTGCACATAGCTGAAGGGTTTTCTCGATCTTTCACATGTTTAACTGATTATATCCGAGAGTCATCTGTAAAGCAATAAAATTCATGTGGACTCCTAATCTATTAAGCATTCGATCAATAAATCATAAAGGAAAACGGTATTTACACACGATTAATTCAACTTTCTA
>JASUUG010000872.1:0-59317 GCA_030449905.1 Luvunga scandens | reverse complement strand
AAGTAGTATTTTTACAGTTAAGCTCCAACAAATTATAAATGTTAAACAAATAATAAATATCTTAGAAAACATAAATAGGATAATATATTATTATAACTTAAATTATGTTCAATTAAATACTCCCCTTTAATATTCTAAATTAGTATATGTTAAACAATTATATTGTAGTCTATGGTGTTTTTATATCATAAAAAATTATGAAGATAAATGATCCTAATTTGAAGAAAATGAAAAGATAAAAACAATCAAGTTATAGAGATGAGTAATAATGCTAATTATTAATTCTATTAAGGTAATGATAAAGATTAATTAATTAGATAAAGATATTTTGAAGAATATTTTTTAATGATATCATTCAAACTTTTTAGATTAAATAAAAAGCTAAAAAAAATGGCTTAATAACTTAATGATTGAAAATTTTCATTAAATTGAAAAAAACAAACAAACTTAATGACTTAACTAATTGAAATTAAGTTAATTAAGTCAAAAAAAAATACAGTCCCTAATTATAACAAACAAAAGATTATTTATTTTAAGAACTCTTTATTTGAAAAAACAAAGATAAAAGGTGGTAGAATCTAAATATAATTTTTATACAGTTACCTATTTCAAGAGTCGTGGTTAGGTGGCTAAACAAATAAAGATACGATTGTGCCGTAGGAGGCAATAATAAATTATTATACTCATGGATTTAACCCTTTTTTTTGTGGTAGTGATGTTGTCACCAACACTATATATATATATATATATATATATTTGTTTTTTTAATTGCGTGATGGTTTTTGTCTACAGCAGCTAAGGTCAGTAGATTAGACCAATGCCATAAAATTTGTGAGGTATCTCAGATTTTGTTGTGTAGAGCCTTTTAATCTCCTTTTGCTATTAAAAATGTGTAGTATGCACAGTTATTTTATGGTTAGATGTCACCCTAACTAGACTTGAATCCTAGGTGTTGTCCTATATGTTGTACTTACTCCGATTTAGTCTTGTATTTGCACTTATATGGTGATTTAATGTTGTTCATTCTTGACCCTAGTAATACATTTTATTAATTTCAAATTTTCACCTTTTGAATTTGAAATTGATCTTTCAAAATGAATTTTACATGGTTGCCGGCTTACCACAATTTTTTCTATATAAGAAGCTTTTTTTTCACTTTTCCTTTTCTTGTTTCCTCTTTTTCTTCATTCCAATTGAGTATTCCATAATTCAAATAAGATAATAAAAATATATTAAATGCCAAAGTTGAAAGCCAAAAATTAGATTGGAGAGAGAACAAATGATCTAGAAGAGTGAGATGACATTTATTTTGTTTTTTTTATCTGATATATGAATAAATTTGGAATTAGTTTAAATTTAAATAGAGTTAAATGCTTAAATATGAATGAAATGTTTATTTTTTTGTCTAAATCTCTAATAATAAATAAATTAAAACAGAGCTAAATGCTTAAATATGAATGAAATGTTTATTTTTTGTCTAAATCACTAATAATAAATATTAAGTTGTTTTTTCTTAACTTAAAAAGTTTAAAATAAGTACATAACATTGCACCCTTACAAAATTTTGAATGTTAAATAAATAATAAATATCTCAAAAAAATTAAAAAAAAATAGTATTTTAGTTTAGTTTATGATGTATTATATGAGAAATACTTATAAAAAAATTGTAAAAATAAATAGTGCTAATTTGAAGAAAATAAAAAGATGATGATGATGATAGTAATAATAATCTGCTAATGTATTATTACAAGTAATGGAGATAAGTAATCATTCTAATTAGTAAATTTTATTTAGATAACAACGAAAATAAATTAACTCAGATAGTAATATTTTAGAAAATATCTTTTAATTATGCCATTTCAACTTTTAAAATTAAACAAAAAACTAAAAAAAAATTAGCTTAATCACTTAACTTATTGAAATTAAACCAATTAAGTTAAAAAAAAAAAAAAGCCCCCTCTATCTGATTATTTATGCCCCAACACTATTTCCATTTTTTTCCCAATATGGAACAAATTTATAATGTTCATATTAAATTTGTTTTTCTCATGTAATATTTAATGGTAAAATAAAATAATTTTCACATAGGTAAATTAACATTAATAATTTTACTAATAAATTAAAAATCCGTTGTTAAATTTATAAAAATAACATGGGTTTAATTCTAGGTGGTCCTTGGTCCAGCCTGTGTACATCACGTTCAGGCTAAAGCGCTTTAATTTAACTGCTTTTGGTCGTGGTGTGCCACACTTTGCTGGTACGCCCATTTTCTTCTAAATTCCCACCGAATCACATTTAAAGCCTCAAAATAAGACAACCAAACACTTGAATTTCAATGACATCGATATTTTTCTAACTCCCGCATTCATTCATAATAGCATCGTGTACATAGTGCTTGAAAGTCTCAATTTAACTTCTTTTCATGTGATAATTAAATGAAATTAATTTACAATTGGTAGGGCAGCGCCGGTACTATTATGATTCAAATTTTTTTTAGGTTGAGGTTGGGTGTTGGCAAGTGAGAGTGGGGCTTCCAATACGGCGGAAATAACTAATAAAATGCTACAAAATTAATATGAAAAATGGGGTTTAATTATGTTGCCGCAGTAATATGATGGCACTTTTTTTTTTTTTTTTTATCTTTTTGTCACCTCACCGTTGGATTCAAAGAAAGATTTGCAAAAGTAAAAGAAACGCTGGATGGATTTACTTAGGCAATTAACATTGCAATCCCTCTAGTTTTCTTAAATGTCAAAAAGAATATAATTATTATTATTTTACTCTCCCACCCCATCAATAGTCATCCTCCTCTCTCCTTATCATGCAACCCATGAATAATATTTAGATTTTTATTTTTTTTTCTTTCTATCTTAGTTGTTTATTTTATTTCTTTTAGTAAATATTTTTATTTATTGGATAAGTTATTAAATAATATGAATAAGGAAGATGTAGGGAATTTTGAGAGGATTTTATTATTGATATTAGGTAATTATACTACATGGTTTATTTGTACATCCATGAGAGCCACAACCTCTTAAATACAATAAAGCCTATGAATTTTAGGAAGACAAATCTCTTGATTTATTCCACAAATATATCAATATTTTATAATTCTCCAATTATTGCTATTATTTCCATATCTACTTCTATAATTAATTATCCATAATATTGAGAAAGTACATGACATTAAAATTGAATAGACAAATAAAGAGGAGTTACTGTTTCCTCTATTTTTATATCTCTAGTTTTTTTATGGGAATATAATGGAGCTGAGTATTGGCAGAGTAATATTTTCTTTATCATTTTATGTATATTTGGTAAAGTTTGTAGAGACTTATAATGAGTTTAATAATGATAAAATTCATACAAAGATTTCTAATAGCTTTGTCGATTTGAATTTTTATAAACCAAAATGAAAATTGAAAAATTATTTTTTTTTTTTTTGGTAAAAGGGATAGAAACAAATGAAGTAAAGCTTGTTTGATTAGCCAAAACTTAAAAGAGTTAGGTAGCGTTTGTCTTTTTGTCTGAAATTTGAATGGATCTAAATTTTTCTAAAATTTAAATGGGTTTGAATGTGAAAATTTGAATAATATATATATTTTTTAATATCGGACTATAAGTGGCTTCTTGTTTGTTTTTACAATAAAAAAAAACTTAAACTTGGTTATTTGACAGTTATGTCCTTGTAAATTAAAATAAAAAATGAGGATTAGATTTTGGGTGATGATATTTCCACCCCATAAATTATGTAAATCCACCCCACTTCTAGAAAATAATTATAAAATTTTCACATTACTTTTAAAAATTTTAAATAAAGAAGAATTCTAAGGAATTAATCAATTAAATCTTTCTTAAATTCTTAATTTATTTTTTGTGACTTTTTTTTTATGTTTAACTACTATGATTGCTTCAGCCTAAATTTAAATTGATTATTTTATCCTTAAAATGTAAAAGTACAAAAAATTTACTTCAACTTCAACATTTTTTATTTTATACAAAATTCATTGCTTTTAAATGGTCAATTCTACTTTATTAGTATGATTATTAACCTTTAACAAACATTATGTTTTTATGAGTCAATACTCATGTAAATTATTAGGCTATTAAATTTATATCATTTACACGTAAAATATTGAAAATTATTAGACTTTACTTAAAAAGTTAGATAATAAGTCACAAAATTAATACTTAAAGTATTAGATACAAGAACACATTATGCTTCAGGTTAAGTAATTTTATATCATAACGATTACATAATTAAATAAAACTCATATTAAAATAATCTTCATAGTAAAAAAACTAAGTAAAACAATATAAAAATGATTTAATTGATTAATTATACACATATTGATGTTGATTTGTATTTATCAAAAATAATGTGCATTTATTATAAATATTTTTTAAAAGTGGGGTGGGTTTACCCAAATAATGGGGTGGAAATATCCCCACCCTTAGATTTTATAGTTTAGAAAATAAGTTATTCTATAGAGATATTTTTAGAAAATAATATTTACTTATCATTTAGATATTTTTTCATTTGAATAAAAGTCACGAAAGTTTACTTTTTCTATTCAGATGTAAACGTTTGAAAATCATATATAAGTTTTAAAAAATAAACAAATGTAAATGTTTAAAAATGATATATAAGTTTTAAAAAATAAACAAATATATTTTAGAAAATGTCTGAAATTAATAAAATTTTAGATTTCAGACATTTAACAAACAACCTCTTACTCAATATTTAGTTAAATTTCTTTCATATTAGGCAAAAAATATTATGGTTTAAGCTTTTAATAATAATAATAATAATAATAATAATAATAATAATAATAATAATAATAATAATAATAATAATAATAATAGTACAAGTTGAGATAGGTAAGTTGTTTTAGTCTTTACACGTATTCAATTAAATTTAAATAAGGGTAATTAAATCCTAATAAATTTTTAATAAGATTTTCTTTCTAACGTTATTGATTGAAACTTTGTGATTTAAGGTAGTTAAATCAAGATTCTCTCATGATCTAATGTTTTCTAAGAAAAAATTCATGAAGCAATTGGTAGTTAATGAATAAAAAAATAAAGATAATTATATCCTAACCATTTACTAATACTAAAAGACAAGTGTCGCAAGATTTTTAAAATCCTAGGATAACTCAGATTCAGTTGGCAAATTTGATCATGAAACCAATTGATTGTATAAAAAATTAGCCAAATAAGCTTATTATCTTTGAGAGAAGACCACCCAATAACTATAATAAAATCAACTTAAAAAAAGAGACCAAACATTGCCAATATTAGATCAAATGCAATTGATTGATTTGCTAAAAACTCCTCTTATTTTCTTTTCTTGTTGTAATAAATCCTCTTATTGTCTTTGAAAATTCATAAATATAAAAATTATCCATGAAATCATAAACATAAAAATTATCCATGAAATTCTTTATAAAAAAAAAAAAAAAAGAAGAAAGAGAAGAAGAAACCAGATTAAAAAAAAAAAAAAAGAAGTGTTGAGGAGAAAAAAATAACCAGGATTATATTAAACCATGGAAAACAAGAGAGAGAAAATAATAAATAATTTTTAAATTATGGCTTTTATGCTAAAATTTCAAAACTTGCAATTTTTATTATTTTTAGAAAACAAGAAGAACTATTGTATAATGGAGCATTATTATAGTACGGTACCATGTTGCAAAATAGTTTTGTCCTGAAAAATGAACTTTTTTTTTCCATTTATGTTTGTCAATTTCGGTTAAAATAGATTCTTATGATGCGATCTGAAAATTGAAATCATGTCTCATGTGGTATGACTTCAATTAAAACCTAATTAAAATCATATTTACGTTCCACGTGTAGTTATAAAATTTGACTTTATATATGCGCGTTCCGCGGTTCCACGCACATGGCAATGCATTTTTTGTTCATTAAAGCTATTTTTATATTAAAAATAAATAAATTTGTAAATCCCAAATAGAAGTGCTCAGCTGATTTTTATTAAATTTAGATTTTAAAAAATTTTAATAATTATTTTTATTAAAAAAATTATAATTTTACAAATTTTTATAAAATAATTGAATTTATTTATTAAAAAATAAATCCCAAAATTTTAATAATTTATGGGATTTTTATTAAATCCCAAAATTTTGTAGTTACTTTTATAATTATAATTTTTTATTAAAATAAATTTTATTAAAAATAATAATTATAATTTTGGGATTTACTTTTTTTATTAAATTTAGGGATATTTTTATAATTATATTTTTTTAATTTTCAAAGCTTTTATAAGATAAAATGGTCATTTAATTTATTTAGGGGTAAAATTGTCATTTATTTTTAATTATTTAACGGTATTAGGGTAAAAGTGGCTAATTGATACAAATTAAAAAAAAAAAAGGTGGTGTAAAGAACATGTTAGAATTTTGTGGTGGTTGGATAAACATAAGGCAAAATAGAGGTGGTGAAGTGATAATTTTCCTTAAAAAAATGATAGGCAATTGATTCAAAAAGTTGATTAAGAGATTGTGATAGATAAGTTTTTGTAATGATAAACATCCCAATTGTTTTATCCCAAATTTCATCTCAAATAATATGTTATTCATTGATTAGTTTATAATTCTTTACAAAATCTAAATAGATTAATTGTATTATTCTCACTAACTAATAGATGAACGACATATTATTTAGGATAGTTTTTTAGAATAAAAATTTGACATAATTAGCCTTGACAAGAGCTCCCTATCAATTCTTTCTATTTATCTGTCACTTTTTTATGGTTTTATGTGCCGATTTAGAACAGTGCTTTGAAGAGAGAATTTGTCGCAATTAATGTCGAAATTATGACGGACAATTTGAGTTCATTTCATTTACATGTTCCCACTTTAATTTAAACATTAATGATAAATAAATAAAAATTATAATGTGAGGTTCCGATGAGTTCAAATGTGCGGGGTGAATTAAAAGACAAAGTAACGGAGCTGGTCCAAAACGTGCCTCACTTATTCACAGAAGAATAAATACGGGCTGGGCTTTATAATTGATTTCATTCACACCATCTCGACCCACTCGCCGGCAGATGGAGATTGTTAATAACAATTTGAGGAAATTCTTACAGTTTGGGAGGAATTTACACCAGTGTTCAACTGATCTACGATGAATGAACTTACATCAGTGTACGGTTAAAATCTAATTACATATTATTATTTTACTCAATAATTACTAATCAAAATATTTGAAAATGCTCAGCTCAATACTAAATCCAAGTCTTTTTAAGAGATAATAGAAAAAAGAAATTAAATATTTCACTCTAAATTGAATATACAGTGAATATCACGCTACACCTAACAAGTAAATATATTTCTTCCCAATATATTTAATAAGGTGGGTGATCTGATTAAACTTGTTAATAGATTCAAATCTGGGTAGATAATAAATAAGGCAATACAGGAAGATATAAAATGCAAGAGATTATACACACTAAAACACAATTATATGCACAAATATTGGGGACTCCACTATTATCTTGAATCGTGATCCTGATAATTTACAAAATTCTTGGAGATTGACATAAAGATTATAATTTTTATATTTTTTAACTCATTTATAGCTCAACCCAATTAGTTCGATATACCCCGGTCCCCGGTGAGCTCATTGTTCCACAATATTCAGTAAAAGAGGATACCTGCTCATAAATCGTTCAGGAATTAATTTCTAGAAATTGAATTGTTTTTCACTCTAATTCACAATTTTTTCGTATATTAAAACAAAGTTTACAGGAATCATCATATAGAATCAAATCTTTATGCTCTATGCATTTAGTTTGAAAGTAGCATTATTACACAATGAGAAAATCATAACTTCCTTTCACATATTCTTTACCTTCCCCAATCATTTAGGGGGGGAAAAAACACTATTAGGTACATAATATTAACATAATCAACTCGTACTCTTGCCAAAACCACTTGACCTTACTTTGCAGCATAAAAATTCCTGTTGTGACATTTTCTGATTGTCACATTGAACTGCAATCTTCTCCTGCAAATCCCAACCGCGAATTCTTGGTATCATATATCACCCTCTGGTTTTTCTGCTGATAATTCCCAATAATACCAATTTCATTTTCATATGAGAGACTTGCCAGAGCCAAGCAAACCTGAGATGCATCACTTTTAACAAAATAAACGATTCCAGTTACATCAACAGTCATCTCGGCATTTCCCTCAAATTCCATTTTTACCAAAGGAATGTTCACTTCTTGATAAGCACTGAGGTTAAAGCAAGTATCCAGGATTGAAAAACCTGGAGCTGAAGGAAATCCTGAAAATTGCTGCAGAAACTCTTCCTTCAATGCACTGTAAATCGATGGTGGAAGCCGGGTTATAACTGTCCCGGAATCAATTAAAATCCCTCCTTTAGCAAAACCTGAGGCCTGTAATTGCTTCCCACCAATGCTGATTCCAGTGAGATTCAGAATATAGAAAGTGGGCAGCTGGAGATTTGGAATCATTTTAGTGTACGTGATAGGAGTTGAATTTTTAAAAACTGAAGAATTCCCACCAAGAATTAAAGATCCTGAAGCTCCAGCATCTTGTGTTGAAGGCAAACAGTATGAAAAAAGTCCTCCAAAAATCTCAGAAGTTTGAGAAACCATTGACAAGTCACTTCTTCCGAGACCCATGAGTCCTGAAACTCCTCCGAAAAGACCATTATTGTTCCTACCACATCCGAAAATAAAATCTTTCACAGAAGCTGTTCCCAGGCCGAGATGCTCGCGGCCTAGCTCCCCGCGAGTGTAGGATCCATCACCATAGCTAACAAAATAGTTACAGTCTGGTGGGCTGCTGCTGCTACAGACTCCGGAATTTCCTGTGGCAAATTCCAGGGCCTGGCAAGTTGATGAGTTGCATAAAACTTTTTTGTATGATGGGGATATTGAAGGATCGAATACAGGATCCTGCTGATTGTAACAGGATTTGCAAGGCTGACATTGAACCCATGTCAGGTCGCTTCCTGTGTCAACAATCACTGTCATATTTCGGCTGCCTAACTCGATTGTGGCAATGTAGTTTAGAGTTTGAAGTCTAACGCCAGAAGTTAATGGGATCTCTGTGTTGGAAATATCTTTGATGTTGCCAGAAATCATGTTTTTGATTCTGGATTGAAGATATTGGACATGTAAATTGTCCAAAATTAAGAGGTTTTGTTGCTCTTCGTTCCAGTCAACGATTTTCCCATAGCAGTAACTTTTGTGTTTCAATTCTAATGTTGTTGCTCCCATTTCAATTTCTGAAAATCCAGAGGAAATTTGTTAAACTCTAAATTATATTTAATCCAAGCTATTTGATGGGCGTTCTTATGCTAATTAAAATCCCACAATTGGGATATTATTATTTTACCACCTAACCTTTTCTGATATATTATTCTATCATAAAAAATTTTACAATTATTTTTTCCACCTATAGTTTTAATTTTCATCATTTTACCACCAAATTATTAAAATTATAGAATTTATCATAACAACCTATTTTGCCCTTAAATTTTGGAAGTCCAATTTAGTCCTTTAAATAAAAAAAATAAAAAATCAATTATATACAAAGAGTTGATGATCTTATCATTTTTATTATTTTAGATCTTTAGATCTAAAATAATCAATTGATAGAATTGTAAATATTATAATATTTTTAGCTTAATATACTGAAATTCATGATATACTCCTATGACATCAGCTATTTGTTAATGGAGACAACCATTTAATGGTAAAATAATAAGACCGAAACCCTAAGTGTGAAAAAATAATTATCAGAAAATTATGTAGTAAGGTGATACGTCTGAAAAAAGTTAGATAATAAAATGATAATATCCCCCACAAATAAAATATCTATTGCACACTAAAAAGAAAATGTTAAACTCTACTTTAAAATAGTTTTAATTTCGGAGATGGAGACAAGGCCTCTAAATTAATTAAGCACATAACTTGAATATATATATATATAACATAATTGAAATAATTTCGATATTGATATGTGTGTTATTAATTTGATATACATGCATGACTCAATATAAAGCAAGGGAAAGCAAATTAAGTCTTGTAAATTTCGGTACAAGGAACTTGAAAGTTTCCCGTATATTAATTAATTAAAACAGAAATGAGACCTTCTAGAGCACTTAGAAAAAAATATAGATTATTATATCTATACGATAATAATCCAATATTGTAAGTCAAATTATGGCCTGTTAGTTTCCACCAAAAATAATCAAATTTTTTGAGTATCATTCAAGTGTGACCTTTACAGCATATAAACCAATAATTGAATGCATAATTAATTCTACTTAAAAATGAACAAAAATCCAAGATGACATAATCACATACGCTTTTATCAATTTGTACGTACCTTTAGTTTCAAATTCATTTCTAAAGATGAGAGGAAGAAAGACAGGCTAATAATAGGTGTTTCCATATATAAAGCAGGAAAGCAATTTTCAAAGTGGAGAATAATTAAAGTTAAAAGATATCAAATCAAAGCATGGCCAGCATTTGAAGTAAATTTAACCATGACCATTTCCTTTTTGACATTTTTCCCCACTTCCTAAAACTTGAGAACTCACGTGATTTTTTATGAGAGACACAACTTGATGAGCTACCACTCTTCTGCTGCCATTGAAGCTTATGCAGATATAGCTTCTTCTTCCCTTCAAAACAATGAGCCCCTTTGGAAAGCAAAAAAAGTGAGACCATGAGTGGCAATAAAAGAGGCAATATTGTTTGTGGTTTCCCTTTCGTCACCATTATTGATGGCGCTTGAGGATAATGAAGAAATAAAAATGAAAGAAAGAGAACAAACGGGGAGCAAAGAAAATGAAAAATAATTGAAAGACGAAAGGAATTAAAGAAATGGAAAGAGAAAGAGGTGATGAAGAGAAGAGATTCTTCGGACATGAGAGACTTGGAGTCTGGCAAGAGAACAAAAGATGAAGGGCTGGCGCAAAGGACCCCACTGTTGCATGAGAAATTATTGGGGATTCACGTGCACTTATACTGCTGAGAAAAAGAAAGAAATATATATATATATATATATACACGCACACACATACACACAAGTCTTGTGTTTTGTCGATTAAATTTTGATGGTGATGGAAGTGGTAGTGGTGGTGTTCAGCTTGTGATTGCTGTTTTGAATAATTTCATTGGTTTTTGTTCAGCTTTCGCAGATAAGGATTCGTTCCCATGTCCTACATGGATTCAACTTTCAGTGCCTAGAGAAACAAAAAGGATATTATGTACTGGTCTTGTATGTGTTTCTTTAAAATAATAATAATAATAATATAATAAGCCTGATATAGTCTGTCGGATACTGTTCATCTGAAGTTCATTGCAAAAAATATTTTGTAATAGTTAAAAAAAACTACTCCTAAATGATCAGGAATTCTACTTTCTTGTATTGCGTTTTAAAAGTACAGTGTTAAAGAAAATTTGCTGTCCCGACATTTTGTAAAAATTGTTATTTTGCATTAAAATTTGGCTAGCAAGGGAATTTATTTTTATTAAACTAAAAATAATGCAGAGCACAGGAGTAAATGGACTGACATATAGGTTGATAAGCAAAGGCCCACAATTAATAAAGCCTGTAAAAAGGCCTAGAATCCATTTGAAAACATCAATAACACCCGATAAAATTAGCTAGTCCACTACCCTCTTCCCCTATTTCAGCTGCCGGGCGAATAATTTTATTTGGAAAATAAAATAACCTTTCTGAGGCCTTTCTAAGAACAATAAACACTTTTTTTTTATTTTTTTTTCCTTTTTATGAATTACTCAATTAGAGTGGGTTTGATTACATGAATGGAGGCCGAGGATGAATATTATTAATCACAACATATATAACATGACATTCAATGTCTTTAGTGTCCTCGTCAAGAGGTTTTCAAATAATTGAATATAATTGAATACCCAAATTTGAATTTTGGAGAAATTTAATTAAATTTTGTATTTGATTTGTACTATTTAAATAAATATAAAAAATCTATGAAGAAAAGGGAAAATGACACCTACACCTCCAAAGTTTAAGGAAATGATCACAAAGATTCCTAAATTTTTAAAAAGGGACGCCAAAACCCCCTTTTGACCATAATGCCTTTTAAATTTAGTAATTAGAAAATTGATTTTAAAATTTTTTAATTAATACAAATTTAGTATAAATAACATAATCTATCTGGTAGGCTAATAATATTAAATTATTTATAACATTTAAAATAATAATAAAATTTTAAATCATTATATTTATTTTAATAATATATTTGTATTTATTATAAAGATTTTGAATAAGTTTTGGGCTAAACAGATTTTGCAATTAATAAAATATCTCCCTACTATTAAAATTACTTTTTCCAAAGTATTCAAAATAATTTAATATTATGTTTCTATTTATTACTAAAAGTTATTGTAATAACATAAAATAGGTCTAATAGATTTTAAAATATAAATATTTTTTAATATTAAAAATATTTTAAAATATATATTATTATATTTATTTTAATGTCTTATTTTAGTTTGTTATAAAATTTTGGAGTCAATTATTTTGAGTTTATAAAATTAAAAAGTATTATAATTAAAAGAGAACCTTAGTGTCCCTTATTAAAAAACTTAAGAATCTTCTCTACCATGTCTCCAAACTTTAAAAGTGTATACGTCCTTTTTCTGAGAAGATATTCGATAGCACAGGGGCAAGTCGACTGACATATAGCTTGATAAACGAGGGCCCATAATCAACAAAAGCCTATAACAGGATTAGAATCCATTTGAAACACCAATGAAGCCCGATAAAAAGTAGCTAGTCCAATAGTCCTTTACTCCCCCATCGTGCTCAGCCGCCCGAGCGAATAATTTTATTTCAAAAAAATTAATTTTATCTGAAAAAGACTTACCTTTTTAAAAACAACAAATATATATATATTTTTTAAATTAGTGAATTAGATTGGGTTTGTTTACGTGAATGAAGGATGAGGATGAATATTAATCGCAGCCTATACATAACATGACATTCACTGTCTTTCGGTGCTTGATGGAGGAATTTTGAAATAATTTTATTTAATTCAATACTCAAGTTCGAACGTTAAAAAAAAATTAATTAAAAATTTAATTTGAGTTTTATCTATTTTTTAAAAAAATATAAAAAATTATTTTAAAAACTGGACATTGAATGTACGAAGAATGCTAGATGGGCGCTCTTTCAAAAATCTTCTGCAAGTTATTTACAACATTCGTCATTTTCAATATAAACAAAACCCTCTTCTAAAGATTAAACACAACGTTTATTTAAACGTAGATAAAATCTAAAGCAGACTCTTGTCAAATTGTGTTTGTTTTCGATAATTACTCATTATGTTTAAATGAACAAATCAAATCAACTACAATATAATTAAAGAGCAGATTATCAAAATACTGTTCATCACAGTCCCCGACAGGCACTAACTTTATCATGATATATGCATTTAGTTTTGAGATTTTTTTGTTAAAAGATAAAAAATTAAACTGTCGGCACCATTTGTCCTGAATGGGTGTATAGACACAGATTTTTGGAGAAAATTGGTCCAAGACAGAAATCAAAGTTAACCAGCTGGCTATATAATGTTTTGTATTCACATAAAATATTGGATTTCAAAAAGATTTTCTTTTGACTATAGATAACTTTGAACGTGGTCCCATTTCCTTACCTTATATAGAAAACTCTATGGTGAAGTTTAAACCTCTACGGTGACTTTTAGTTTTAAAAAAAAAAGGAGATGAGAGGAGTGAAACGAAGGGGAAGGGATAGGAAAGGGAAGGGAGAGAATAGTGAAATTAAATTTTATTTTTTAGTTTAATATAAAATTTAATGGGAAAGGAATTATAATTTATTTGAACAAATTTATCATTTACCCTAAATACTAAACTATCAGTATTAGTAATTAAATATAATTTAATGTCAAAACTAAACTTTCATCAACTTATAAATCATTTTTTTAAAATGTTAAAATGTCCTAAAACAATTATATATACGCGCGCGCGTGTGTGTGTGTAATCATTATTAAGTGCAGACGCCTTTATTTTTGGAATTGTGAACATGTTGTTAAGCCATGCGGTTCAATAAAGTTAAAATGTAACTCTATTTAGAGTTGACAAAATTTGATATGATCCGGTTACTCGACATGAATAAATGAGTATGGATCATCAAATTTAACATGTTATTAAATGGGCAGATCCGAGTCGATATGATTTTTTTTTATATTAAGTTAGGGTTAAAGTTCTTTATCTATTTACTTGACTAATGACATAATTATGTTTTCTTTTTTCAAATTAATTTCTAAGTTTTTGTCTTAAAACTCAAATATTAGATATTATTCTCTCTTTTTATTTTATTTTTGGAAGGGCAAATATATACATTATGTTTTATTTATAAAATTTTATATAGATTTAGAACTTTAATGGTGTAAGTATGTAAAATATTAGTACACATGTATATTTTATGATATTGATATATAGTATTATATATATATATATACACACACACACACACACACACACACATATATATATATATATATATAATTAAAAACTTTAATAGTGTAATTGTGTAAATTTTTAGGGTGTGTGTGTATATATAACATTTGTTAAATATGTAGATATTAAATGAGTTATTGGATAACTCATTTATTTTTTATGTCGAGTTTGAGTCTCAATATTTTAACACGACTACTAAATATAGGTTGTGTTTTTTTAGTAGTCGTGTTTGGGTCAATCTAAATTTAACACGACACAAAGCTGACACGACATGAAAACAATTTGATGACCCGTTTTGCTACCTTTAACTCTATTAAACCCTATGGTTTTAAAGTATGTCTACATGAAAAAATAAATCAAGGCATAATAGCTAGAGAAGGGTGTATATATATATATAACTTAATTGTTAGCAAGAGTGTGGGTAAAGTAGAACATAACCTTGTAAATTTTAAATTATTCTAAATTTTGACAATTAAAAAAATATATCAAAATAACGATATGTAGAAAATGAGTATATCAAAAGAATAATACGTTTAAAATGAGTTAAATTTTATAAACAATAGTAAGCTTAAAATGAGTGCGTCAAAACAACAATAGGCCTAAAATAAGTGCATCAAATAACAATAGACCTAAAATAAGTCATCAAAACAATGATAAGCTTAAAATTATTTAAATTCACTACTAAGGAAAAGTTTTAACCTATGCTTCTCACTACTCATCACAAAGACTATAAAAAACATTGAGTGTGGCATTATCACAAGCAATTACAATGGTGGCTTTAAGGCATTGTATCATTTTAAGACTATCAATCTTCTTCAACTCATCACTCAATCCTACTTATTTGTCATTAATTTCTTACCGACTAAAAATTTTTTTCATTTCTGTGACAAAAAGAGTTGTTAGCTCTTTAAATGATTCTCTACTCTCGTTTAAATCTTCAACTATTCTCTTTTTTCCTGACTATGGATAAGTGTCAACGTGGATTCATATATTACCTTATATAGAAAATTGCAAAGACTATAAGCAGACATAAGTATTTCTTGCATTCATGAATTTATTTAATCGATTGTATACAATAACAATTAAAGTTGCTGTCTAAGCCGTGACACCTCAAACTTGGTTGATTGATTAATGAGAAAATCATCAAAACTTTGTGTTGTTTTAATACTAAAGGAGATTATTATAATTAATATATATCATTTACCTTCCTACTGTTTTCATAATATTTAAAAATCTCCCTAGCACCAAAAATTTAAAAGCAAATGAGGGATAAATGGGCCATCTTAATTTATTTTGAGAATATAAAATATATATTTATTATAAGAAAAATATTTAAAATATAACAAAAAGTATAAGAAATGATCTTATTATTAAGAAATTATCATATTATTAATTTCGTATTCACACTGGAATGTATATTTCTATTTTTATTTTAATTTTCACTCATGATTATTTAATTTATAATAAATATGAATAAAAATGTATTGACAATAAAGATAATATTGTAAAATTATGTTGTTATGGGTATTATTGACTATTATGAAAACAGAAAGATAGTAAGTGATATGTATAGATTTTGGTAGGGCAAAAACTGGAAATCTCCCTTAAAAAACTGCTAATTCTTAAAATTTTATGTACCTTTAAAAATTTTATTGATCAAGGATGGTTTTTTACCACATCAAGGATTAAATATAAAAGATACAATATAAAAAAAAATGTTAAAAGTTAATCATTTTCTAAAGGATAGGAAATCAGGGAAATAATATATTTCTCTAAATTATAGGGAGTGTTTGATCATTTTTTCACAAATTAATTTGTATCATTTTCACATTAATTATGTTTGATTTAGGAGATTTTTTTTCAATACTAATATCTTTACAATCGAAAGTAGACTATTTTATATAATCAAAATTTTATTTGGACTAATATAAATTAGTTTTATTACAATCATGAGTGGATCGAGTTAAAGTCCAGGAAAGGACTTCAACCGCTTGTGGACCTAAATTTATTCGTTATATTGGTTTGAATTTACATGTAGTCATCGTCACTATAGAGAGAGTGTTTTCAGCCATAAATTATGTGAATAATCGATTTTGAAACTGAATGGGTGATCAATGATTGATTGATAACTTAGTTGTGTACATAAAAAAAGATATATTTGCTTGTATTAGCAATGACATTATTCAATGTTTTTAAAATATGAAAATACGTTTAGAACAATTGAAGAAGTGTTGTAAGTGATCATATCAATGAAGTTGAATATTCTAATTATTATTTTTTCTGTTGGCTCTCATTATTTTTTCCCTTTTTTTAAACCAATTTATACCAAGTCCCTCCTAAATTTACTTATTAAACTTGCCATTGATTATAACATAATTTAAATTTATACTCTCACTAATATTCCAAGGATATATTCATCCTCTGCACAGTTTGTGAGTGAACAGATGTAGCTCTAAATAAAGTAGTAGGTGACAACAACTATGAGGCGGTGACATGCTTCATTTTTCCTTTTGTTTGGAGCGAGTGGCAAATCCAACGAGCGAAAAGATGTAGCCTCTAATTAAAATGGTAGGTTACAACAACTACAAGGCGATGACGTGCTTCATTTTTCTTTTTGTTTGGAGGAAATGGCAAACCCAACAACTACACGTACGATTTCTTGGATGAAACAACATGAAAGAATTATTAATAAAATAGCTTCATGTTTGTGAATTAGCTGAGCAAGCCATGAATCACAATTTAGTTAGCTTCATGTTTGTGAATTGCGATGGTATCTCTTCTCAAGCTTTATAAAAAAATAAAATAAAATAAACTAAGAATTATTAATTAATGAGGGACGGCCCATTTCAAATTAATTAAAATAGACCAGAACTCATAAAAGGAAAAAAAAACTAAAAATGGCCTAAAATTGTCGACACCAAAGGTAAAAAGTGTAATTAATGATGTAAAAATAAGGAAAATAATGACTAAAACAAGCACTTATTCTATCTTAAATCACAAAAATAAATAATTCAACAACTTGAAAAAAAAAAAAACAAAATTATCATCGCATCAACAATGAGTTACAGAACATGACGTGAGAAATGCTGAAATTAAGTCACGACATACTGAATGAGAAACTTGAAAGCAGACGTGTTTAGATTTATCAATCATGGACTGAGGCAAATTTAGAAATTTTTTTTTATTACATGAGATTATTGTTTAAACTAAAACTCATATTACATGAGATTATAACTGATATTTACAAATCAGATTATTACTAAAACTAATTTATTACATCAATTTTTATAGGACACTGCTAAGATTTTTAATCCTTATTAATATTTGAGAGATATCAACTCCACTCACACGTGGTAAGGAAGAAGAATACTTTCATTCAAGTACACATTATAATTAATAAAGGAAATTACCCCCACAATGTGTTTGTAGGGGTTCAAACTGCTGCAAATAACCCTTATCACTCAACCAAAGGACAAGTGATGTTGAATCTAGAAACTTGATATATAGTGGGTAATACCATAATTAACAAATAATATAAAATTTATAAAATTGACCTTAATATCAAATTTTGTTTACAAAATTGGCTCTATTTTAAGATAATTTTCCCAAAAACTAAGAGGGAATTAAAAGAAATTTATTTTTGAGTGGTGATCATACATTTGTTAATCGAACGCGAATTTGATAGAATTCACATTCAATCCACTATTTCCCAAATGGTTGCGAATTAAAAATTTTCCATCGTGTGAAACCCACTAAATAATTAATAAAAAAATCTGATGTAAAAATAATTTTATTACCTAACAAATTCAAAATTAAATAAGATCTAAATAAATTAATTGTTTAACTAAAACTTAAATAATACATCCAAATTTTCAAATTAAAAAATAACAAAAAAAAATTGATTTCTTTGTTTAGATCAATACATGAAATTAACTAAAATTATGGAATTAAATGGATATAAAAGTTGAAACTTTAAAGATTGGGTGATCTGTCAAAATGTCTATCTCTAGTTCGTATTTCATATTTTAACTTGAACAAAAATACAAACAATTGAAATACATAACAAGTAAAAATATTTTATTTCGCCTCTGGCCAGAATGTGTTTAATTAGCGAAATCTGATCTATCACCCCTCGCTTGTGTGGACTTGGGTTTGAGTCTTGGAGGTGGGGAGGGGGGGTAAAAATTGATTTGGGCTTGCCCACCCCCTCTTTCCTTTTAAAAAAAATATTCCAATAATACTATTTAGGCAAATATATATTTTTTCAATTATTGATTATTTTTATTTTATAATGCAACTACATTTTAACTTACTCATTTATTAACAATGCCACATTTACAAGTTTTAGTTTTCTTTATTTAAATTTTAAAAAAATTCATATGCAATCCACTGAATGTAGATTTTAAAATTTTCAATCCAATCATATCTACCAATCTACAAATCAGATTTTTACAGATTGAACGGATTGAGCAGATTGAATTATATTATGAACATCCTTACTAGTTAAGATAAATAAGAAAGAAAATTTCAAACTCTCGATAAATTTTTATTGGAGAGGCAAATAAGAATTGTCCTACTTTAAACTTTCTCCTAAAAATTGAATCAAACTTATTCCCTCGGAGTTAGTAAGAACTCAAAATTAGTTAATAAACAAATGTCATTTTTCTAGGCACACAAATATTATTTTATTTCTTTTTTAGGGCTGACATTTATCAATAAAAAAATCTGCTAGGTCTATTGAAGTCAAGCACATCCATAAACTAATTCTTGTGCGACTAATTTGGCAAGAGGGTTTATCAGGGATGACAAAAAAATTCAAGTTGGTCCACCAATTTTTACGGGTTTTGATTTGGGTCTCTCACATGAGTGGTAGGAGAAAAAAGTTTCAGTTTAAAGAAAAAAGTTAGGGTCAGGTCCAAGCCCCCTATTTAATAAAAAAAAAGTCTATAAATTAAAATAATAAATTTAAATTTAAAAAATAATGAAATAACAAAAAAAAAAGTTTAAGTCCCTAATTTATATATCAATAATAAATAAAAAAATTTAAAATTATAATATTAAATTTTTTTAAGTGTTAATTAATTAAAAGAGTGTTTGAATTAAAGAGTCAGTACTAAACAATTTAATCTAAACTTTTATTTGCTTTACTTATTATTTTATTTTAAAATATTTATTTTTTTAATTCATTATTAATTATAACAACTTGATTATTATTTACTCATTTTAAATTTATAATAATTTAAAAAAATTAAAAAATAAATAAAAGACCAAACCCTACTCAGACCTGCAGTGAGCTCAGCTGAAGCCTAATTCTTTTACTTCTATTTTAACGGGATTAGACCTGATCTTGAAAAAATCTTGTCCAAATCTTTAATTTGCCAACCCAAAAGGATAGCCCAGGGAGCGAAAAATTTACTCGCACGGACACCCAAACCACTTGAGCTTCAGCATAGCGTCAAAATTAATGACTTCACCGTACATCCTTCTGCAATAATATCTTTCTGTCTTGGCATGGGTTATAGGGTAATTTTGACTGACCCATCCCACGTATAGGTAGACTTTATGTTCAAATTAACATTAGCCTTCCCTAATTCAAGTATTTAATTGTTAAGTGTTATAACAATAAGGAAAATATACTATACCCTTTTGTAAATAATTATGAGAGAAATTAAAAAAGTTTAAAATGCAGTACTTATAATAGATAAAAATGATGTTTGTAAGTGTGTGCATTTTGCAACGTGTAAAAAGTAAACATCGGGCAATATATATATAGAGTAAAAAAGGAAGTATGTACTTAATGACAAAAGTTCAATAATATTGAAGAATATGTTCTTTGGTATTTTATATTTGTATCAAATTAAATTTTAATTGCATGATGTCTTCAATAAGCTCATATAATGATAGACAAAAAGAAAAACAATTACAAAAAAAAAAAATTGGAGAAGAAAATGATTTGATCACACTTCCATTAATGAAATATTGAAGCAAATTTTCGAATTTACTTCAAGTTTAAAAGCCATTTGACAACACCTCTATTTCAACAAAAAACTCAACTAATTTTCTTTTGACTTAAATTTATTTAAAAAGACCTATGTTTCATCAAATATTAAAATAAATTTTTAAAATTTGCATCAAGTTTTAAATAATTTGAAACAACTTATGTTTCGTGAAAATTTAAATAATTTTTCTTAACTTGCTACAAACTAGAGGCTATTTGAAAGCGTAAGCCTTTAATCATATATTCAAGCCAATTTCAAGCAATTTGATTAATTTTTTTTAAGTTACGAAATGACCCTTGATGGTAACAGCCAAACAAACTAAGCACTAAACATTTGGTCTAAGGGGAGATTAGTGTTACTTTAGACACCAAGTCCATCTATGCGTGGGTTGGATGTTGGAGACTGTTGAGAGGAAGTTTGTGTCCTTTTTTTGTAATTTCGGAGTAATAATAGAACTTTGATTACAACAATGGGCCGATAGGAGGATATCGAATGGGTGTGAAAAGCATTACTCATATTTAGTAGGAACCCGCACTGGCCCAATCGAATCAGTTGAAGCCACACTACGTGGGCTTTTTCTCAAATGTAACCCACGCTTCACCCCATTAGCATTTGTAATCGTGTTAGAGTACCCACACCCCCTACAATTCTTTTGGAGCCCCTTGCTTGTAAATTTACCATTTGGTCCTTAATTTGAATCATGGTAGAAACTAGAAAGCAAGGACAAAATTATATTGCCCCGTTGTACCAGACACTCAATTTTGATATTTTCTTTAGGAGGCCTATTGTTTTCTATAAATAATAAAGCTATAAATTTAAAAATCTTATACAATAAGCTCCAACTAAAATATAATAATTTTAAATTTCTAAAAAATTTATTTGACATTATCTTTAGCAGTCGTTGTTGTTTTCTATAAATAAGAAAAATTGTAAGTTACAATAATTTTACATAATAAGCCCCAATTAACATATAATAATTTTAAAATTCTTAAAAAATTTATAATCTCTCTCTCCGTCTCAATCAATTTGTCCTTATTTTAATGTTAATATATTCATTTTCAAACATATAGTTCTTCTAAAATATAAAAAAAAAATGGAGAGACTTCTAACCGCATAAATTAGGTTAATTTCTTTAACACAAAACTTCGTAAACAAAATATTTGCATTCTCTTTAAAAAAACTATTGTATTTATGTTATCTTCTTTACCATTGTAATAAAAACAATTGTGTCTTACTATCTACAATAAGATCTAAACAATTAGAACATGCTTAATGTGGTTAAAGATAGTAGAATAAACTTATTTTACTAAAATTAAATTATAATATAGTGTTTAGTATAAATAAGTAAACTAAGAATAACACAGCTTGTGCCTACTAAATTATCATGTGATAATGATATTTTTACCTTAAAGGGACTCTTAGGATAAAGTTTTTACACTAAATTTTTTTTCTTATGTTAACAACATGAGATAAAAAGATTACGTTAGAAGCCTTAAAAGTTAGTAAATTTTATTTTTTTATTTGAAAGATAATTCTCTCATAGTCTATTAATTTAAGTTATTATTCATTTTTTGTAATTTTAAATTTAAGTTTCATTCTTCACAACTTTAAATTTATGTAATAGAATAAATATTATACAATTTTTTATTTTCACATTAAGTAAATAATTGAGATTATATTTTTCTAAATATTATCTCAGCTCTATATATGTGATGAGGTAAAAGTAATTTTACGTAATTTCAAATTTTCATATAGAAAATTTATTATTTTGAAAATATTATTTATAAACTCTATAATGAAATTCAAATTACTATCCAAGTACTTAGTTGATATTTATTTATTTTCATTTTCATATTGTTAAAATTTATATAAAATTTTATCCAGTCTTGTGTTACACTAAACAAAAGATAACAATATTATAATCCAATTGATGTTTTAAGTAAATAGATGTGGAGAGTATTTTAGCAAGTTAAAATAATCCATCCATATTAAAATAATCTATCCATATTTTTAATATTTAAATATATTTATTTACTAAATTACCCTTGATTCATATAAGGATAATAAAATATTCTAATGAACTTGTGTCAAAATTTTGAAAACTAAACTTTCCTTATATTTTTAGAAAATAGAAGGGGCTGCAACGTTAATAACCAAGTAATTAAATCTTTGCCGTTTGAATAACTTTTGTAACTTTTGTGTTAAATCTAATGGTTAGATCACAAAAAGACAAAAAATGGGATACCAAATCATGATTGCATAGTAATTGGACCCAAGAAGCAAATTGTCTAATTTAATAATCTGCATCATTTTCAATGTTAGGAAAAATAATTAAAAGCAGGGCTCATATTTATAACCCCGGCATATTCAATTGGATCACTTAGAAGAATGATATTATAATTTTTTTAAAAAAGATCTCATACTTATTGAAACTTTTAACTAATAATATTTTTGTAATTTAAAAAGATGAATACATTTTAAATATTTATTTTATAGAAACTGGTAATTAAGTACTTGATTCCAAACATAAATATTTTATATGTGATTTTTAATTAATTGTGATTTCATATATTAATCTATTTTAACTTGAAATTCTTAATTGATTTATTAATCGTTATATAATTGCATGTTATTATTTGTTGCAATGTCAGATTCTATAATTGAAAAATAGTGTTTTTATATTTGAGCTGCATTTCGTTTTTATATTCTATAATTTATTTAAACTGGTAATTAAGTACTTGATTCCAAACATAAATATTTTATATGTGATTTTTAATTAATGTGATTAAATATATTAATTTATTTTAACTTGAAATTCTTAATTGATTTATTAATCATTATATAATTGCATTTATTATTTGTTGCAATGTTAGATTCTATAATTGAAAAATAGTGTTTTTATATTTGAATTGCATTTCGTTTTCTACTCTTTTTATAATTATTTTTATATAAAGTACATATTTATAGAGATAAAGTTTTTTGTATCCCCCTTATTTGACACATTAGTTTCTACTTATGAATTTTTAAAAGAAAAAAAAAACCATTTTCAACATTTTTATATGTTGCGCATTTCATCTTTACTATTTAAATAACAAGTATGACTATCTGAATCTATCGTAATACTCTTCACCTGCATTTACTAAATATATCCACTTCTAAATTTTAAAAATTAATATTTTACTCATTATACTTACTCAGTGCTAAAAATACCCTTATAAAGAAATTTCTCTTGCTAACTTACTCTCTTCTAAAATTTTTTTGTTCCCATTTTCCTCTTTACTTTATCCTAATCTGCAACATCCATTTATTTTTAGTCTAATTAATTTTCTAATCTCATTATTTTCCTTCTAAATCTCCCTCTTGATCTGGTCATTGGAAGTTGGAAGACCATTTATCAGCAAAAACAAGACAACATCCTTTTGCATTGCTACTTGCTAGTGTGAGGATCAGTGAAAAAATTTCATTGAGCTTTCTTATTGTCACCGCCTTAGACCATTGAGGGCCAAAGAAAAGCTGTGTGACCCTTATCTACATAAGCCAAACTATAACAGTACAAGAGTTCTATAAAAGAATCTTTTGAAACTCCATAAATGAACTTAAAACTCTAAACATAATGAATAAAATAGAAAGGAGTGAGTAAAATAACAATACGCCAGAAACTTTTTTTTTTTTTTACTTCAAAATTCTCCAATTTTTATTTTAATTTTCTATCTCATTAATCATGTTTCAAGAATAGGTTTCGTAAAACATGATCTTCATCTTCAAAATGACATAATAACGACATAGATTGAAGCAATTTTTTTTTTCAAAATTTATCTAATCAGATATTAAGACAAATTGTTGACTGTGAGTGCTGTAAAGTCGTCATAACGTAAACGATGATAAATGTTTTAACTGTAATGGGGTTTATTAGTAAATTACTATTGAAATATATCAGTAATTAAAATCACTATTAAAAAGTGGGTGTGTCGGGTGATTTAGTGAGTTCAAATAACTCTACTTTTAAATAATATAACATTCATTTCTGTATTTTAAATAATAAACTAAAATAATTTTTCATTAATTTATCGTTAGTTTATTATATAATTCATTGAAGGTAAGATAAGAGATACAATTAAATAACATTTGACTTTTTGTATAAATTTAAAATTTAATAGTAACTTAATAAATAAATAATAATAACACTAAATACTATGTAAAAAATATATGAAAAAAAAAACATAGATTTAACAGACATTAGAGTGAACTTTTTTCTTTTTGGTCTTTTATGTCGTCTTTGACCTTGGTCAAGATAAATAAATAATTAATTAGTATTCTTATTTTATGAAAAATAAAAAAAATACTTCTTCATTTTCTTAGAAAAACACACACGAGCGAATAAAACCATAGATTTAGTATATTATGGAATCAAATGCATTACATTAGAGAGAGAGTGTGTGTGTGTGTTTTTTTTCCCTAATATCTTTTAGCTTATCCCTTCCTTTAATATGTGTGTGTGTTTTTTTTTCCCTAATATCTTTTAGCTTATCCCTTCCTTTAATATGGTTAGTAATCCTTGGTTAGAAAATTATTATTATTATTATTATTATTATTATTATTATTATTATTATTATTATTATTATTATTATTATCATGATCATAATCATCATTATCATATATTAAAAAAATTAGTTGATTTCATTAAAAATTTAATGACCACGATGTGTGTGTGTGTCAAGAAATTACATAGTAAGTTAACTGTAAATTCATAGAAGGGTATTTTGAGACATTGTTTAGAAAATAAAAATGAAATTGGTTATTATTAAAAAAGTAAGGATGAAATGAGTTATTTCTTCAAATTTCAAGAGTGAAATTTTTTTTTAAATTTTTATAGTTATTTCAAAATATAAATATTTTAATTTAGTCTGCGGGTAATATAAAGTCCTCAATCTACCCCAATATATAAGAAATTCTTTGATCAGCCAATACATCAACATCGGTAAGGATGATTGAGAAAAATATTATTCCGGCATCGAAATAAAAATCATGGGAAATGACGACATGGTCACTGATGTAGCAACAATTGGAGTAATAGTACAAGGGCAGGCCAATATGCTCACGGGAATTCGTTGTTATAATAAGGCAACTAGCTCGGGAGGTACAGGCGTGTACATCCGGCCACCAGGCTTGACCCAAACCCTAATTGTGAATTGTTTTTTGGATTTCACCAGAGTTGTTGCCGAGGACCACGTGGAAGTACACATCACTGGCTCATTTTTCGTGGGCAATTCCTTCATTTTGTTCAAGCCTTTCTGGGTGTCGCCAGTGCTGTCAATATTGTTAAGGATAAAAGTTTATTTAATTCTTATAATTTAAGGTTGGTATTTGATTAATCTCTATATTTTTTAAAGTATTTCAAAATTTTTTTATTATTAAATTATTTACATCCCTTTCATTGCTTTTAATTTGTTTTGGCTTACTTTTATAATAGTAATCTCTTACAATTATATTTTATTTTTTGAGACATTAATAAACAAATTAAATTACTAATGTAACCCCAAAAATAAAATAATTGATAATTTAATTTTTTTACAATATTAATTTTTGTGAGATATACGTGAGCTTCCACAAGAATTAATATATAATATTGTTGCTTTAATTTTATTTTTCTGGGTTTAAATTGGTAATTTATTTATTTTTATTAATGTCCAAAAAAAAAACATCATTTTAAGAGGGCAATATTATATAAACAAGGCAAAAGGAATAAATAGTAATAGCAGAGGCATCAATATTTTAACACTAGGAATTTTTTGAGGTATTTTAAATAAAGTGTGGGGTCATGTTGCTTAAGTCAACGCTTGCTAGAGGGTCAATGGGACTGCTTGGACCCTTGATTTTTCTAAGGTATTGTTATATAAACAAGGCAAAAGGAATAAATAGTAATAGCAGAGGCATCGATATTTTAACACTAGGAATTTTTTGAGGTATTTTAAATAACGTGTGGGGTCATGTTGCTTAAGTCAACGCTTGCTAGAGGGTCAATGGGACTGCTTGGACCCTTGATTTTTCTAAGGTATTGTTGTTTGTTAATCTCATTCAAAATGTACACTAAGCTCTGCATGCGGGTTCTGCCTCACTCGTTTCCAAGGCTTATATTAAGAAGTGTGTCCCAAAATCGAGTGACTGTCCAAACCGATGTTGTAGTTTCAGCAACCTTGCATGTGTTTGTCGACCAAACCATGGTTGGACAATACATATGATGGGAATTTTATCCCTTTTTTTTAATTTTAGTTTCCTTCTTTTTATGTTTATTTAGGGCCAATTTGAAATTGCAATGATAAATGAAATAAGCTGCTTTTGTTGTATAAATAAAATAAGTAGCTAACTAAAAAAGTAACTTGTTATTGTTGTTGCTGTGGATTTGAAAAGTAAAATAAATGCATTTAGTTACGAAAATATTGTTTTATTATGTAATGACAAAAATCAACATAAGTTTAAATTATCTTTTATTTTTTAGAATATATATAATAAATTGTGTAGACATGCCTTTTTTCTTTTTAAAACACATAAAATTACATAGAGTGAAAAAATATCATTTAAATAATATATAATAAACTTTATAATCTATTATATAAAATATGATAAAAATTCATACTTGTTAGATTTAGACGCCCATGATGGGTTGACGTTATCCAATGTGAGAGGTAAGTTTAATGTTGTATAACTTATCTAGAATTCTTATAAGATAAACTTAGAGTTTTATTTAGATCCTAATGACATAAGGTGTGGCTCATTTAAATAACTTTAGGAAGTTAATTTGAATTAAACTACACTCATTGTATTATATAAGCACTACATGGGTGGGTGCAAATACATACTATAAGAATAAGAGTAACATCATAAGAAGAGTGAGAGAAAAATGAAAAATAAGGCAGTGGGCTTTTGTCTTGTGAATTGAGGGGATTTTCCAACTCCGTGATTGTCCTTCGACCATCAGTGACATAAGCTCGTTATGATCTATTTGTGAAAGTTCCTAACAATCCATTCTTGGAGATTGGAGGGAGTCTATTCTTTATTCTTGCAGATTCGTGACCATTTTCCGCATCAATGAACAAGGTATGACTTTGGTTGATAAAATAAATTGCATGATTGATTTATAAAAATTGACATTGGTATCAGAGCCTGTGAAATTTATGTCTTGATCTTAAGTGCATTATTTATGTTAATATGCCATGTCCTTCCATGAAAATTGGTTGCTTACTCTAAAAACACAGATTAATGTCATGAAATGGAACAGTCACTGTTAAAGCATGAAGTTTGGACTATAAACACATGAACATACATGGTGTATATTTGGAATTTTATATGAACTAATATGCTCTTATATAATGAGATAAATGGAACCTTACGTTATGAACAAATGCCTATTTTGCTCATAACTTTTTCTATGATGACTTGTTCTCTGCAAGTTTGGTATCGTAAGAAAGCACTTTTAATTAGTTTTACAATGGTATATATATGCTTGATTTAGACTTGTAAATTGAGAGAACGAAGCATTTGAAGTTCTGGTTCGTAATTTGAAAATTTTGTTGGATATGAAGTGTTTCATGTGCAATCTCACTCTCAGGATGGCGCCTGCACTTCACTCAATTGTCAAAAAGAAAATCTGAATCCATAATTGGGTTCAGAACATGGAGTTTGGTTGGAAAAAGAGATTCGTGATAATAGAAAATGATAAGAGCCAGAGCATGCACAACGTGCGCCGAGAGGGCATGTTAAACCATCTAAAGACGATTCAGCAATGCACACCAGCTCAGCTTAATTAAGTCAACTAAGCCGAAGTGAACCATTGAATCAAGCAGACCGAGCCGAATAGCGTGAATCAACCGCTGGAATCGAACCTCGGGAGCCGAACCGCGACCGTCAGTGTCAGTCAGCGCGCCAAGCATGGATGCGCTGACCTATGCGAGACAACGGCGTGTGTGTAAAGCATGCGCCGCCTTCCTAGCCTCGGTTTGCGGCGCTGTTTGTGGGGGGACGAACCAGAATTTAATTTTCTATTGATTTGCATTTTGAAATTAATTTTTTACCTCTGTTTTTGATTTTTTATTTAGTTTTTATTTTTATAAAATATTAGAAATTAGAAATAAATATATTTTTATGGAGATAATTTGTATCTTACAAGAATATTTCACTTGAGGAGGCAAAATAAAACACTAAAAAATTATAATAGGAATTATTAAAGGTTAGCATAGTAATGTGAATTTATGCATAGCTAAAAAAATTATGTTAAAAAGATGATAAGAGCTTAAGTAAGCAAGGTATTTAAAAGAACTATCTCGTCCCCACCTTTTTTCTGGGAATTTTGTTGGTGTTTATTCATGTGAACAGATGCATGAAGGTTATTTTATCCTTTGAAACCAAAATGAGAGTTCTACCATTAAATTATAATCCTTATAATTTACATAATCATGTTTGGTTCTTATGTTTGCAGCAAAATTATAAATGTGTGTAATATGGAATCATGCTAATTAATATTTTTCTTTCTTTATGTTTTATTGTAATTAAAAGAAGTGACATCTTCAAAGAATATCGTGGCTGAATTGAACAAAAGAGAAAAATTGAACGATGACAATTTGGACATTTGGCATCGAAAGGTTTAATATGCTCTCAAAGAGCAAGAGACTCTTGAGACTCTTAATGACCGCTCAATTGAGCCCGAGAAGCTTGAGAGTGGTCCAACTATATGCATGATGACCTTATATGTAAGTTCGAAGAGTACCACACAGCTCATAAAATGTGGCTTGCCTTGAAAGAAAAGTTCAGTAGTACTTCGACCATTAAGTTAAGAGGGCTCAATATCAAATTCAACTACTTCAGAAAGCAATAAGAAAAGATTATGAGGCAACATCTAAGGAAAGTGTCGAACATGATATGTGAGCTAAAAAATGCTGGACATGCATTGACTGATTAGTAACTGGTTCAAATAGTCATACGATCTCTTCTTGATAATTGGGAACATATGAGAGTTAACATGTCCTAAAATGATAGTATTAAGACATTTAATGGTATCAACTGTCATTTGGAATAAGAAGATGATCACCTAAAGGCTGCTAAAACTTCTAATCAACTTTATATAGTTAATCTAAATCGTAAAAAGTTTCTAGTTTTAAGTGCGAAAAAGGAGGTAATACGTTACAAAAGGGAAAGAAAACTATGCCAGCTCTCAAGGGACACCAAATAATGGAAAGCATATAAGAGGAAAGCGCGCTGATCAAAAGAAAGACAAGACTAAAATGAATTTTTACAATTGTGGCAGACTTAGCCATTTCGCTCATGAATACGTTGAGCTCAAAAAGCTATAATGCACCTCTAAAAAATTAAGTTGTAACTATGTTACAAGTTTTATCTTTCTAACCAAATCTCGTACTTTGTGGACTGTACACTTAGAAGTAATAGACCACATAGCTAAATATCGTAGATATTTATGGAGTATTGTTGGATTAGTGGAGGAACTAAATGGATATACGTGGGAAACAACCTTAAGGTTGAAGCTAAAGAAATTGGCACTTGTAAGTTAAAGAAATTGTCTTTGTTATTGTTCTTCTTAAGATGGGATATTAATTACAATTTTATGGTGTTAATTTAAAATTTATTGTTAATTCAATTCTAGTTGCTAATAGTTATTTATTGGATGGTTTTATTAGTTTGGATACTAATTATTGCTATTCAAATAATCGTTGTTTTCTTTTATAAATCCACATTCCAATGTAGATGTCAATACTTGGCATGCTAGACTAGGACATATAGGGTAAGAAAGAATGAATAGATTAGCTAGAGAAGGCTTATTGGGCTCACTCGCTAATATTGACTTGCTTATTTGTAAAAGTTGTCTAGTTGGAAAAGCAACTAGAAAACCATTTTGGTAAAGCTACTAGAGTTGAAAGTCCATTAAAATAATCCATTCTGACATTTGTAGACCAATGAGTGTGAGGACTAAACATGGAGCCATGTATTTTATCATATTCATTGATGGCTACTCATGTTTTGGTCATTTTTATTTAATTTCTCATAAATCTAAAGCATTGGATCTCTTTAAATCATACTTAAATTTAATAGAGAATTAATTAGACAAAAAGATCAAATTCTTAAGAATGGACTGTGGGCGTGAATACCTTTTAGAATAGTTCAAGGAATATTCAATGATAAAGGTATTGAGAGATAACTAATTGTTCCTAAGACCTTATAACAAAATGATGTTGTGGAAAATAGGAATAGAACATTACTATAGATGGTTAGGTCTATGATGGTGCAAGCAAATCTTCTAATTAATTATTGAGAATATGCATTGTTGATTGCCATTTATGTACTTAATCAAGTTCTGAGTAAGTTAGTAAGTTCTACTTCATTTCAACTATGGATGGGCAGGAAACATGATCTTACTCATTTGCGTCTTTAGTAGTATGCAACATATGTTCACAACTCATCTCGTAAACATGGGAAATTAGGTCCAAGAGGAAGAAATGTATCTTTATAAGATATCCAGAACACTCCAAAGGGTATATGTTTATAAATGAACAGGATGATAGAACTATAATTGAAATAGTTACGAGAAGTCATACTTTTAGAGAATGAATTCTTTATCATTTTAGAGGTCAACAAGGACATTCATCTTTATGAGGTGAATGATCTAGACATTAATGACATTTCTGATTTACAAATTGAGAAAAAAACACACACACACACACACACACACACACACACACACACACACACACACACACACACATATATATATATATATATATTTAAGGATTCTAATTCTAATAGGAGTCAACCACAAGATGAGATTGCTCCATAGGATAACTCAATTCATAGAATTTATCGTACAGTTATACCATGTCATCAGTTTGAGATTAAGGGGGAGGCATTTATGATTGCTTCACATGATGGCTATGAGCCAAGGAATTATATTAAGGCTATCCTATTATCAGCTAAGGAATTATGGATTAAAGTGATGGATGAAGAAATAGAGTCTATGAGATCAAATCATGTCTAGGACTTGGTTGATTACTATCCAACCATAAAGCCATTGGAAACAAATGGATTTTGCTTGTTAAATGAAAGGTGAATGGCACAACTGAAAGATACAAGGCACATTTGATTGCAAAAGGATACACTCAATAAGAAGGTGTAGATTATAAGGAAAATACATCTTCAATAGTAAGGTTTGCCTTTGTAAGATTAATTATGGCCTTTGTTGCACATATAAACCTTAGATTACATTAAATGGATATTAAAACAGTATTTCTCAATAGAGAACTGAAGGAAGAAATTTATACAGAATAGTCAAAAGGTTATGTAACTAATGACCAAGAGTGTAAATTTTGCAAGCTTAAAAGGTCTATATATGGATTGAATCAACTTCCAGACAATGGTACCTTAAGTTTTGTAAATTTCTAATGACTTATAGATTTTCCATGACCGAAGACGACCATTGTGTGTATGTTAAAAGGTTTATATTGTGAGGTCGGTAAGTAGATACCAATCAAATCCTGGACATAAGAATTAGAATGTTGTCAAAAAGATTTTAGCATATTTGAAAGGCACCATCGACTATTCTTTATGTTGTGATTTACACTTAATTGGATACACAGACGCCAATTGGAAAGATGATCTTGATGAGCGTAAATCAATCTCAAGATACGTATTTCTACTTAGTCGCAGTGTGATCTCATGGAACAACAAGAAGTAAACATGGACAACTCCATCGACTATGGAAGCAGAATATATAGCATGTTCAGTGATAAACACAAAAAATTGTATATTTAATAAGTCTAAAATTTTCAGTTTTTCACTTACAGTATTGATTAATGAGCTTATTATTCCTAAGTTATCTTAATGTTCTCCTAATAAATTTTTATGTTAAAATAAATTTTCAGTATATTAATTTTTTATATATTGTAAATATTTCAGGAATAAAGAGGAAATTAAAACTAAAAGTAGGAATAAAGAAGAATTGTTGGAGCCATTGGAATGCATTATTAAAAAAATAAAAAAAATAAAAAAATAAAAAAGAATAAAGAAGGAGTAATAATGGTGTGATAGTTAGGTTGCCATTTCGCCACCTGACAATTACACCATTATATATATATATATATATATATATATATATATATATATATATATATATATCATCAGATCAAAGCTTTATTCAAGGGTTTATAATTGATCACTAATCTCGGTGTCCCTCTTTCTATTTCAGAGGCTTTATTAACATAGAAAGCAGCACAAGACCAAGGAGACCTTGATTTCACAATTAAACCTTTAGACTCTAAATCTTTGATCTCATTCCTACAATGCTGTTCTAATTCCATATTCATTTGAATAGGTCGGGCTTTTGTAGGAATTTGTTTTTCATCAAAAGAAATCTCATATGGCAAATCTACCATATGTTGTTTTCTCTCCCAAAATGCAGAGGGTAAATCAGCACAGATTTCTTTTTCAATTAAGGCTTTAAAACCAGAAATTTTTCTTTTTAGAAAATCATTATTAAGTTGATTTTCTATTTTTTGTAAGTTCAAGTCTTTCTTAAGACAAATTAAATCATTCTGTTTTGTTTTAAGCAAAACATTGATTTGATTTTTATAGACAGAACAAGCTTTAACAATATTCAAATTCCTTGTTTTAGGTCTTTCAATAAAAGGGAAAACAAATTTTCTATCTTTTGCTTTAAAAGATATACTATCATAATTGACAGTATAAGGGGTAATGAGATTTATGAAAGGAGTTCCCAAAATGACTGCATGATGAATATCATTAGTTAAAATAAAGGAAGTCCTAAACTCAAAACCATCGTTATGAACAGATGCATCAACTTTAAAATTGACTCTTAATTTTGAATTGTTGGCGGCAGAAAGTCTTTCTTTTGTTTTTTCATGAAACTTTCTGGGGACAATGTCTTCTCTGATGCAATTTAAATCTGCACCAGTGTCAAAAAGAGCGACAGTGTCAAATTCAAATTCTTTAGAAAAAACGAAGGTTACTTTAATCAGATATTTCCTTGTGGTAATTTGCTTTAAAAAGAAAAGAAAATCATTGGGTAAAGACTCAATGTTTTCAAGATTTTGGTCATTACCATTTTCAGATTCTGCTTCTTTTTCAGAATGTTCTTCCAATTGTTTTTGTAAAAGTAGTTGGATAGTGTCAGAATCAGTTTTTTGTTTTTCTTTTAATTCTTTAATCTCAGATTTAATATCTTTGATTTCTTTTTGAAGATCCTGAATAGAAGGACTCAAATTTTTGACTTTCTTTTTATTCAGAATTGTGGTAAGATCATATGCATGCTTTTTGACAACAGGAACTTTAGAAAACTCAGGTTTATCACCGAGTTCAAGGGTTTTTAGAAGTTTATCCAAATATTCTTTTTGTAGAGTGGGGTCAGAAATATGTTTGACTAACTCAAGAAATGTTTCTTGTTCTTTAGTCAAGACATTAATCTTTTTTAGATAGGATTCTGACTCAGAATCACTATCTGAATAATCAGAAGTATCAGAGTCGATTAACTCATCCACTTGAAGAGGCTCACTGTCTCCAGTCATGGAGGATTCAGACTCTGAAGTTTCTACAAGAAGAGATGCTATTTTGGAAAGAATTTCTTCCTCGAGACCCAGCTCGTGAAGTTTTTTGCTCATTCTACAGTACTTTGCAGTATGGCCTTTCTTTCCACATTTGTAGCAAGTGGCTTCCTTGTAGTTAAAAGAGGTTTTTGGCTTTGAAATGGGCTTTGCATGTTTTCTTTTAGAAAAATTGGGCTTTCTATAAGGCTTGGAGGGCCTCTTATAGTAAGGTTCTTTAGGTTCTGGAAGGAACTTTCTATGACCCTTTGACTAGTAATGTTTTCTGTAAGATTTCGAAGAACACTTACCATTACAGTCTTTTGAGGTTGAAGCTTTTAATGGGTCATAATTGAATTGTTTACAAAAACTGCCTAATTCTTGCTTAGACTTTCTAAGCTCCCATTTTAGTCGTTTTTGTAACTTTAAGTCTTGACAAATCTTCAAACCTTCCTTATTAATGAAACTGACAAGTTCACCATAGGTGAGTTCATCATAAGGAATACGATTGTCATATAAGGCTTTGATAGTGTTTCTCACCTTTTCGCCTAAAAGGGTAGGTAAACCAGCAATAAACTTTTCTTTCCAAGTGGAATGATTTGCATCATCTCTCAGAAAGACTCGGGTAAAGAAGGTGGTTTTGTAGGCTTGGAAATCACTAAGTTTCCTACATTTCAAGTTGTGTAGTAACTCAGCATTTTTATCTCTCAAGTGAGAAGGGTCTCCGATAAAATAGAAGGAAATGGTCAAAATTAAAGTAGCAACTGCATCTTGAATGGGATTAGTAAATTCATCGAGGTTTGGAGTTCCATCCTCATTTACTTGAATTGCATTCAAGATATCTGATTGTTGTTGTTTGGTGAGAAAATGATCCCACCAACCTTTAAGTTGACCCGTAAATCCTGCAATAAGGATTTCTGCAATAGCTTTGTCAGAAGTCCCTGATTGGGTTTTGTAGGCATTAGCTGCCATGGTCATTTGTTGTAATAGGCCAAGTATGTTATACTCAGACATTCCATCTATGTTCCACTCATAGACAGAAGATGCATTAAACCGTGATTGATTTAGTGCACTGGGCCTATTGTCTATTGCTAAATCTGGAGGAGAACGTGAACTAGCAGGAAGTGCTAATTCCCAATGGATTTTATTGGCTTTAGGCATTGGTTCTTCTTTGAAGGCTTCTATATCAGAAGAGGCAATAGAAGATTGGTCCTGATCTAAAACTCCAATGGACTTGGATTGGGTGTCAGGAGCAATTTGGGTTTTTGAAGTAGAAGCAGAAGAAGAGGATGCTTCTATTCTATCTAATTGTTCTTTTATGGTTTTAGCAAAATTTGATTTTGAATCTTGAACAAGCTTTTGACTATGTTTCGAAACCTGAAAGGGTTTGAAAATAGGTTCTTTAAGCTTTTTCAAGGAATCAGGTTTTGTAGGAATAGGTCTTTGAATAGGAGAAACAGAGATGGTTGACTGTTGGATCTGACTCTCTATTCTAGTTAACTGTTTTCCTATTGTATTTAAATTAGCATTACAGAAATTATTCTGTTGAATAATGCTATCTAAATATGACTCTGGATTATTGACTTTGTGAAATTTATAAGGAGAAGCTTTAATCTGAACCGGGGGTTCACCATGAACTATAGTTAAGTCCCTTAGAGAAGGATGTTCGATTGATGGTTGGTCACACTATCAGAAAGGTTCCACTCAGGAATTTTTTTTCTAATCGTGATAGGGATTGATTCTTTAAAGGGATAGGAATGTTGTTGTCAGAAGCATATATTTCAAACCAATCAAAAAATAAAATATGAACTTTATGCAAATTGACGAATTCATAATAAGATTCTTGAATTTGCTTTCTTTGAATTAAAAAATGTTTAAAAAACCAAAGTCTTTTTTCTTTATTACTATTCGAATAGAAATCATTATGTAAAAGGGTTTTATCAAGTTCAAAATCCTTTTCAATGACTTCTATTACATTTTCAGTGACTGCTGAAAATGTGGGGGATGTTGGAGGAGAAGGTTCCTTCTCTTCCTGTCTTTGTTCATGCTGACTACTAGTGTAAATAGGATGAGGTACACTAGTGGAATAGTCTACAGAACGAATTGAAGAACTAGGTATATCTGATGTAGAAAACCTAGGTTGGTCTTTAGTAGTTTGGAAAGGAAGATTGATAACAGATGGTACTTTATAAAATTTTCTTTCCATGGAATGAAGACTAGAGACAGAGTCCTTATCAGAATATCTGGAAGAAGTAGATCTTTTGAAAGATAATTTAACTCTGCCATCAGAATACTGAGTCACATTTTACAACTCTGTATTAGGCTTAAGTTGTTTTGGAATCACTGGTTCAGTGGCTCCATCCAGAATCCATTCTTCTGGAAGGTGAATGTCTTTCCATTGTATGGGTTTTGGGATGACAATATTGGCTTTAGACAAGTCAGTCTGCAAGAGAAGAGTTTCATCTCTTTTTGACTGGAATCTATGTTGCGTATTAAACGCTGAATGCATGGCTTTATAAGATATTTTGTAGATCAGGGCTACAGGAATTGATCCTTCAATCATGTGGTAATTATGGGTCTTGATTTGAAGGGGCATGCTTTTAATGATGTTTTTATCTTTAAGAGAGACTGTTATGTTTGGATAACAATCAAATGAAATGGGTCCTTTACAAAGACTAGATTCAATACTACTGAGTAAGGAATCATCAAAGGAGATGAACCTCCCATCCCTGAGGATTGCTAATATGGACGTATCAAGTCCTTCTTTAGTTAAAGGTTTTATTCCGATTTGGATTAAGCCAATATGAACATAATTAAAACCTTTTTCTTTCAATTGCTTTAAGGATTTATCTGTGAACAAGTGAATTGTTTCAAAAGGCTTTGAAAGCGTTATGTCGCGTTCTTCAGTCTTTATAACATAATCTGTCTTTAAGAAATCAAGTTTCTTCATTTTATAGATCTTGTCTTTAGAAATCTTTGGTAGTTCCCAACAATCAATAGCTTTATCAAAATCTGCAATTATGAATTCCTCAGAATTCACAACATTCTTTGAAACACTAGTCCTTCCGGAGGAAGAGCTAGAGAAAGATGATGTTCTATGGAGTAAAGAATCCATGAATGAAAATACTTTAAAGGTCTTAAAAATCTTTTAAATCAGTAAATCAATCCTAGGCTAAGAAATGGTTTTGTTGCCCTAAAACACAGACGGGACTTACGACCATATGCTACCTAAGCACCCGAGGGTAAACCCATTACTGAATTAATCAATTTTTAATACTTCAAAGAAATTAATCAGACACAAATAACTTTAAACCATATACCACTACTCTCCCTTGGCTCTGATACCAATAAGACCAGGAATCGTGGAGATTAATCACAGACTTTAAAAGTTATTGGTTTTGAGGAAGTGATTAGAGCTGATGAAATATAAATTTTATCTTTATGGTAAATTTTAGTAGGTTGATTTTAGGTACGTGGCGTTGTTAAACCAGATCGATGCAGAACAGAGTTTGCCTATTGGACCCAGATCTGACTTAGAACAGATCAATAGTCCGCACAGTCGGGTTTCCAGCCGATATACCAAAATTACCGTCTTTAAGTTTTAATCAAGATTATTAGCAAACCTAACCACAGGGCTTTGCAGAATTAAACATTCATTAGGGTTGGTTGCTTTGGTCATACACGCATGCATCTGGATCCTTAAATGGTGCTCTGAGTGAAGGGGAAGAAGAGAAATACAACTGAGGGAGAGATCAGGTCTCTATGCTCCAGAGGAACGTAACAGGTTTTAAGGCAGATCTGATATAGATCAGTCTGCAGATCATGCAGAAAGCTTTAAAAACTTAAAATGCGGGAATTTAAATTACAGAAAGCATAAAATTAATTACAAACTTGCTTTAAATAAATTACATATAAACTTTAAATTAAAAATTGAAAGCTTACATGTGTTTCTTGATTCCAGAAATGGTTTGTAAAAGAAGAAAAGGAAGGGAAATTGATCTTCGGACGAGTATATTACTCTCAGATCCCAGATTCCCAATCCTTTGGAGAGAAGAGAGAGAGAGAGAGAGAGAGTTAGATAAAACTGAATGAATCCTTCAGCTGGAGGTGAATGGGAACTATATACCCAAAATTCAAACAAAGAATCACATGGCTTCACATGATGGGAGTTCTTCTACAAGAACAAATGGAAAGCGCTACTGATGAGGTTGCTTTCGACTTATTTCACATGGAGTTCTTCTGCAAAGAACAAATGGAAAGGCTTTGAACAGTAGAATCTTATCTCCTCAGCTTTTTTCTCATGGTGAGAATAGTGAGTGAAGGGAGATAAAATCAAGAAAATTACAAGGAAATTTAGTAATTACAGAGAAGTGTACAGGAAAGCAAAATTACTCTTTTTTTTTTTTAATTACAATGCTTTAGTGCTTGACTGGTGAGAAAATGCCGAAGCAGTGATCCTCATTTTCATCACCAAGGGAGATGAACGGCTCTTCTTCTTCTGGATCAGATGAGTCTGCAACAGATGGTTCTGATCTTGAGGCAAGGAGCTGTTCCATAAGCTTAAAATATTCCTCTTCAGATTTTGCACCTGTCAACATGGATTGGGCTCTTGACTTTTGAGAGAGGAATGTAGATTGGGCTTTAACTGACTCAATGTTGGGCTTTAAATGTCCTTTGGCTGTAAGCCATTCTTGAATGAGGTGCTCAGATAGTTTGGCACTCTCATTAAATTTGCTCCACCACTTAACTTTAAATTGTCTTTGTAAGATTAACTGAGAGTCCTGAGTGTGGTAGTTAAGATGCCACATCCAGACCCAAGGCACAAAGAAATTTGTACAGAAGCAAAGAAAGGGGGAGAACCTTGCTTCTGAAGCAGAAGGGATATAATGGGCTCTAAAGTAGTCCAAACACTTAGTGGCATTTGGGGTTAGGATTTCTAGGCAAGGCCCAAAGAAAGTCCACCAATGCTTGAACCAATTTGGAAGGCTTTGTATGGTTATTCTTGAATCGAAGAAAAATAACCAAGAATAGGTCTTTTTTGGGTTTTGTATGAAAAATGTATTATACCATGCCTGTTGATAATCCCAGTATGAGAAAGACAGACAATGGTTAGGATTATTACGAAAGTTTAAAGGGAAGGCTTTAGACTTATGGAGTTGGTCACCCCATTGGTTTGGGCTTATAACTTTAAGGATAGTGGCCGTGGAATAGGCCGGTTCTTTGTGGGCTTCACTGAGGAAGAGTGTTTAAACTTGACTGACTCAGTAAATTCTAAAATGTCATGATAATAGGACTGAGTTTTTGTCAAATCCCATGGTTTGAAATACCAGTCCTTTGGAAAAATTTTTAGAAGGGCTTGAAATGGATCAGCATTATAAAATCCATTCTCCATAGTAAAAATATTTTGGTGATGGGGTTTATAAAACCAATCCGATCTTGGAGAATTCTTTGGTTGTGAAACCACAACCTGGGAAGATGAACTTCCACTTGAAATAATTTCTTTAGAAATAGGAAGCTTTGAAGTTGCTTTAGAGATTTGTTTTTCTTCTTTCTCTGGAATTTGAGAAAGAGTTTGGGAAAAGCTTTGTAGGGCAAACATAAGTTCAGGGGATTTAGTAATGGATTTCATCCATCCATTTACCTGATCCGGAGATGCCAATGCTTTAGATTGGGCCTCTTGGCTTTCAACCATATCGATCCAAGACTAGCAAACCCTGCATTACCTAAGGTTGTTGAAACTGATGCATCAGACTTAGGTTATGGAGGCATTTTAAAACAAGTTGAAAATGGTAAAGAACAAATTGTTCAGTATGCTTCTGCACATTGGAATGAATGTCAAAAAAATTATTCTACTATAAAGAAAGAAATTTTATGAAGATAGGCTCAAAGTCATCCCAAACAGCTTTACACATCTTAAATTTTGACTTGACGTTGCCTTTTACATGGTAAAAACAAACCCCATGTGTAGCATTCCGAAATACTTTATAAACAGCTCTCTTTATAGCGGTGCATCGGTCAGAGATAATTACTAATTCTGGTCTATCACCAATCAGTCCATGTAACTTCGTCATAAACCATTCCCAAGCTTCATTGTTTTCCGAATCCACGATCCCAATGGCCAACGGATACAATTGATTATTTCCGTCCAAATATGTTGCCACAAACATGGTCCCCCGATATAGTCCTTTTAGATGAGTGCCATCAACAGTAATAACTGGCCTGATAAACTGCTTGAAACCCTTGATGGAAGATCCAAGAGCTACAAAGTAGTATAAGAAATTACCATTTGTATCCAATTCAAGATGGGTAACTGTACCATCATTTGCTGTGGTCAAAACATGAGAGTACTTTGGAAGCAAGTTGTATGATTCTGCAGGATTCCCTCGAACAATTTTTAGACCAACTTCTCTGGCACGATATGATTGCTGGTATGTTAAGTGAACACCGTATTCTTGCTGCATATCTGCTCGGATGTCATTCGGAGTGTATATCCTTTTCTCTTGAATATATTTTATCCGCGATAAGGTGACCTACAACTCGGCTCCTTACTTGACGACGACCATCAGACAATACCTTGTTATGACAAGTGTGCATATTGTCGATATGCCTTACCACCCAAGGAACATTTTGCTCATTCGAACATCTCGTTGCTCGAAGACGCCATTTACATGATTCCGAACAACAGTGGGCCTCGAAACGTGTGGTTGTAGGCTGTGCAATCTTGAAATCAAACTTATCCCTTAAGGCAACCTTGCGCAGTTCTAATATTAACTCATTCTTCTCAACGAAAAACTTACCCACACTAATATCATCTGAGTGACAATTGCTAACAAAATTTGGAGCAACTATATCTGAGGCCAAAATTGGAGCGACAGTTATGAGAGGGTCAATTGTCCTTCTGAATTCAGTCATTGCAGGAATAGATCGGTTGTCTCTATTATTGATAGGAATATCATCTTCACGCTCGTCAACATTATTAATCGGAATATTGGAATGACCAACGCCCCCGTCATCAACATTACTATTGAAGTGAGTGCCCCTCGTACTACAAGACGGTTCTGTAAAAATATTATTGGCTTCTGTGTTCCTAATGTGATTAATCGGATCATAATTGTCACGGAACTCATTATTGTGATATGGAGAGTAACGTTGGTCTAATGACGTCGTTTGTGGTAACACCTTGTGTCCAACATCCGCTAACGTAATGCCGTTATCGTTAATGTTTTTATTGAATGGAGAGTAATGTTGTTGCAACGACACCGTCCTTAGGAACACCTCTTCTTCAATATCAGGGACATACATGTTTGCTCGGAAGAAAGTTTTAGTTTCAACTGGTGGCTCAACATCTTGGCTCTAAACTCGAGGAGATTTGGTCACAAATATAGGGACACATCCATAGTTGGCCACATCAGAGGCCATATGTAATACAACCTTCACCATTTCAACATTAAATATGTCCATGGGCAGTGAACATGCACGATACAGTATGTTACTAGACCTTAAAGTTGTTTTCATCGTGATACTATATTCATGAGGATTTATTTGCAACACATCGTACACCCTTGCCAAAAACTGATCAAACAGGTAATTTTTTTGAACCAAAAAAGCTGTATTCTTAGCATTCACATACTCCATACTGCCATCGGCCAAAGGATCCCAACAACCATCATAACACAATTGAAGCACAACATAATCCATTAAGCCTGAAACTATAAAAACAAATATTATAATTAAAAACTATAAAACATTAAAAAAAGAAGAATATGAAGCACATTTTATATAATATTATTATATTAAATGAAATAATATTTTTAAAAATTTTCAAAAATTGAAACTGTTTTTTGGTGCGACAGTGCACTGTCATCAAAAAAATTTGGGCGACAGGTAGCCTGTCGCACATAGTCTGGACGAGTACTTTATCGCAAAATTTTCGGCGACAGATAGCCTGTCGCACCTGTAGCATCTGTTGCAGCAACCAACAATGGCGCCAATAATAGAATTGATGCACCAAATCAAACTACAAACATATTTTTAAGTTAACACACGCCTCATAAACACTTGATTATTAAAAAATAAAGCATAAACAAACAATATAAGAAATATTTTTTGAACTTATGTACACTAGTTCAATTATTTTACCTAGGTTTTGGATTAAATTTGAATTTGGGTGTATTTGGTCGGAACTACTGTTTCTGTTGTCGCTGGCTGTTGCCAAATTCCGTCGTCGATGCTGAGTTCGGAGAAAAAACAACTTACGTTTTGGTTTGGTGAGGAGAGAAAGCAACTTATAGTTTCAAATTTGTGAAGAGAGTGTTAGCGAGAGTGTGCAATTTGTCTTAAATAACAAGGGTACTTTGGGACAATACCTCTATGCTTGGCTATTTATGATAGAAATAAAGTTTAGGGGTTAATTTTGAAAATTGTTAAAATTTTATGGTTAGTTTTGTAAATTTTCCTTTTATTTGTTGTATTTTTCTTCATTATTAGTTTCTTCTATGTCATATTAATTTATAGATCTGGATCTTTTTTTATTTATATAGTATTTTGACATAATATTGATACTTTAATATAGTTGTGACACATTAAGTACTTAGTTTTATATTTATCACATTAATGGTTAGTTAAGAATTCAATGGCATAATAATTAACTGGTAAGATAAATGAAAAATACAAATATGAGAGAATTATTATAATCATAATTTGAAATCCTAGAGTTGATCCTGTAACCTTAGGATATTTTTAAATTGATTCCTGTCAATTTCTTTTCCTGTGTTAATTTTCTTTGTTACAACAAATTGACTACTAGATTTTAAATTTCTTGTGGTTTGACCTCGAACTTACCAGATTGTATTATAACTAGACACTCTTATACTTGGGAGTAATAACGCTTTTGAGTTATGTCATTCAGTCGCAGTACAAGAGGCTGTTTGTCATAGGTGTTTCCTAGATGATCTCAAGATCATTATTAGTCTTCTTTAGGCAGTAGCTATATATTGTGTGCTTTTGTGACCAAAAGGAAAATGAGTGAATGAATCCCTACTTCTTCATTGTGTAAGTTCCTTCGAGGTATGAAAAAGACCTCAACAATTATCTTTAATCAATATCAACTATATCTTGAAGGGAAATATTGGTGTTAGTTACTTTAGCATATTTTTTTATGACTATGAGGTTATGCTGTCCATGAAACATGTCTAAGAAGTAGCTAGCCTAGAACTAGATGATATGAGTATGATGGAAAGATTTATTTTCTTTAAATTTGACTTATGCATTCACTGGTCAACCAATTATATAATCCGCTTGGGGATGAATACAATTATGAATACATAGAGTGCCCAGTGTCAAACATGATTTTGGTTGAGGGATTAATATGTTTGTATCGATGTAATGGATAATGAAATCTAAGATACATGATAAGCAAGTTATTTCAATCTCTTGTAAAGGGTGTAATTATGATTTTTTGCCTTGCAAGCTCTAGCTTATATTCTTCATGAGTCACATGTTGCATTTGCCCATATGATACTACTATAATGGTTTTATGGCTAAATATTCTACTCTCGTTACTCTAGTTACCTGGTCATCCTATCACGTGTGAGTGAGAGATGTAAATTTGAGCGCCCATTGTGGGTTGACCTTATCCAACATGAGAGATAAGTTTATTGTTGTATAACTTACATAGAATTCTTATAAGATAAACTTAGACTTTTATTTGGATCCTAATGACATAAGGTGTGGCTTATTCAAATAACTCTAGGAAATTTATTTGAATTAAACTACACTCATGTACTATATAAGTACTACATGGGTGGGTGCAAATATGTATAATAAAAATAAGAGTAACATCATAAGAAAAGTGAGAGAGAAAGGAAAAATAAGTCAGTGGGTTCTTACTTCATGAATTGAGAGGATTTTTCAACTTCGTGATTGTCCTCCGACCATCAATGACATAAGCTCATTATGATCCATTTGTGAAAGTTCCTAACAATTCATTCTTAGAGATTGTAGGGAGCCTATTCTTTATTCTTGTAGATTCATGAAGATTTGTTTCTGCATCAACCAACAAGGTATGACTTTGGTTGACAAAATAAATTGCATGATTGATTTAGAAAAATTAACAATACTAATACATAATCCAAATAAAATAAAAAGTAATATGCATTATATTCACATTAAACTTTTTATAATGATTATCTTTAAATTTTTCATTCCCATGATCTAAAGCCATTAGTATTGGAACACTCTTCTTGAGTGTTATTATCACTTTCTATTCCTTGACAAGGATTGAATTAGGATAATTTTTAATATTTTCAAAATGAAGATCACATTGTACGTGCCTCCTCATATAATTATGCCATGCCATGATTGCAAAAACATAATTGTTATGAGTATAATTTTGTTTTAGCGGTACCATGATATCTAATGGTTCATATATTAGGGTTTGTGAAAAAATAGGATATAATTATCTTTTTGTTAAAATGTTAAGGTTATAATAAAAACTTTAAAAATGTGTAGTTACTATTAAATAAGCTGTTTATAAAAAGCGAAATCTTACTTACTTTTAAAAGTTGTTATCAAAATAGAGAAAATTATGAAATAAATAGTTTTTACAAAATTTTACCAAACATTATTTTTGTCAAAAATTATAAATAAGTAGCTTATTTAACCCAACCTCAATTCCAAATGGGGTCTCAAAGAAAATTACTTATTTAATTTGATGGCTCGTTATATACATATGATGTAATAATTACCATAAAAAATATACTGAATGATATATAATTGAATATCATAAAATTAAATCCAAATATATTAATAATTGATTAAAGACATGATCATAGTCATATAAGAACATGTCCGAACTTGTTGATGCTTTTCTAAGGATTTTCTCTAGAGTGAGGCTATATGCACTCTAAAAAAATTGACTCTTAAGCACACTTAATTTTATAAAATATTTTATTAAATAAATTTCCATAAATCAAATTAGAAAAATACATACATCACCTAACCTTTTAAATAATCGGATAGAAAACAGAAGGATATTACGAGACAATTTTATCCGTCGTCACTCACCTTATCTCACAACACCATACTTTATTCTTTACCCACTACAATCTCCAACAAATTCTCCATTTTTTCTTTTTCCAATTCACAATGTCCTTGATGCAAATATAGTGCAGCATGTATCAAACTAGTTTGCCAACTTCATTTTCAAAACTCAACGTCACAATTTTGTCGTGCAACCAGACTCCTTATTTGGGAATTTCTTTAATTTTTTTTCCTAAATGGTGATGAGCTCTTTCTAATTCACAAATTAAATTTATTTTCTCCAAATTTCCCAACCCATTTTTTTTAGAGCCATATGGGCATGATAGGAAAAGATGAGAGAAAAGAAAATGGGGTCATATTTGAAATTTTGTCAATGTTGAAAAAAGGTTATGTTTGGAATTATGAAGAGTACTCAAAGTAAAATCTTGATTTTTGATTTTAAAAAGTAGGTGTAAAAAGAAATTAAGTGTTCGGAGTATTAATTAGAGTGCATATACCCCACCCTCTTCTTGGGTTGATTTTTGTATCAGAATAAGATTTATGACTGGTCATGTACTCTTGTCACCTAAAATTTATCATGCGGAGAATAGAGAAAGATGAATCCAATAAGATAGGGTATATTGCTTAAGATATTATTATTGAAGAATTAACAATGAACAATACACTTTTTGAAATGAAATATACAAGAACCATATTTTAAAATTAAGTACTGCATGTTTATCTAGAGCTAAATGATTAAGGTATCATTTTTCTTTTTTAAATATATGTATATGCTAAAAAATAATAGGGGATATAAGGGATAAGGTAGGGGATGAGTATCTTTGACTTTATAAGGAATTCCTAACCTGTACATATTCAAGCCCACAACGGATAAGGGTATGAGTTGGTGATGGGGATGTTCTCTACCAAATAGGTATGAGTATGGAGACATCCCCGTACAATACCCAGTCCATTGCCATCCCAAATCTTATCACTTGAAATGTGACCATACAGAGAGTAAAGAAAAACAAATCCAGCAAGATCGGACTAATTACTTAAGATATATTATTATTGAAGAATTAACGCTTAAGAAGCTTTTTGAAGTCAAATGCATGCAACCAATCCACTCTCGCAAATTTTGCTTTTCGAAATCCACAATAGAATTGAAGAATTTTGAGTTGAATTATGATGCATTCTTGTAAATGTTTATGTACTTTTAATTATTTTTTTGTCACACTGCAAAAAAAAATTGAATAAAGAAAAGAATAAAAACACAAATTAAACTTTGAAATTGAATAAAGAAAAGAATAAAAACACAAATTAAACTTTGAAATTAATCTTGAGTCTAGGAATACTTTTGAACTCTAAATTACGTTTGTGGTTTCAAAAGTTTTTATTAGTTTTCCATCTAATAATTTTTTTTATTTAATAGTGTACACTTACTGGGAAAATGGGGTTTAGTTGCATATTAAAGGGGTGCTATCCAAGCATATTTAGCTGGACTGATGTGTGGTATGTGGCAATATTCCTTCAGTCAGGGCTGAAGCCCTTCAGCTATCTCAACATGGACCTGCAATTACCGATTTAAAACTTGAGTAATACTCTTCACACACTTCTAATATCCTTATAGCACCTCATATTTGTAAATCATAATTTTATTAGTACTTGAAAATTAAAGGACAAATATAAATTTAATTAAACTAAGATCTTGTTTGTTAAATGTATGAAGTTTGAAGATTTATCACTTTCAGATATTTTTTCAAATTTGCTTGTTTATTTTTTGCATTTTACGTCTGATTTTCATATATTTATATATGAATAGAAAAAATAATGTTCTATAACTTTTATATGAATGGAAAAAGGTCTGAATAGAAAATAAATTTGATATATGATATTCCAAAAATATCCCTATTAAATATACATATTTCTCATATTATACAATCAATCCCTTTTTTTCTCTTTGAAATTTACATTCCCTATACTTTGGTTTTCTCTTCTTTATTAATATTGGATCACTTTTTTCTTCATGCATGACAGTTGTTGAATCTCCATTGTTAAGATATTTATTTATTTATTTACTTTTTATAGTTTTATAAATATTCTTTCATATATTTTATCTTGTACTTGAAATAATTTTGTTTGGATGTAGAAAGCTTGGCTGATAAATAAAAATAAAACTATAGTCACTTTTCTGTGTAGTTTTATGTATCAAGCAATGAATTCTTGAAAAAGAAATCATTATTATAATTTAATTGACTTGTGTATTGCGGCTAAGTGTATATTATTGTGCTTATATGTTGTTTAATTTCATTTAGCATGTGTTGCTACTTTTAAGTTTAAGAAATTTGAAATGTTAGATAATTGTAGCGTGGATATTAATTTTATTGGTAAATATTTGTTTTCAATTTCAAGAAATAAAGGACAAGACTATCTACATTAAAGAAGTCAATAACCATTGGCACAATTATTTTCTATTTTTAGCTCTAATTGTAACACGTATATGATTTGCTTCAATCATAGATGGCTGAAATTTTGGAGTTTGTAGAGCAAATTGGAGTGATCCTATCCAAAGAAAACAATTAATTGATCTTTGTCTTACTAAGGTAAATAATGGATTTAGATCAGGAGGAACTTTAGAGCCAAGTGCTTAAGCTTGAATGGGAGAAGAAATATTTAAGACATCTGGAAGAAGGTTAAAACAAAATTAAAAATGGTTAGGACCATATGAAAAAAAAAAAAATTCAACACGGATTAAGATGACAACAATAACAGGACATGATTACATTCCTGTGACCTAAACATTTGACTGGTGAGATGAAAGATGGGAAGAGTTCATAAAGATAACATATTGATTATCTAATTTATTAAAATGAGTTTATAATAAGATTTTGTAATATATAGGTGTTAATTGTTTTTTCCTTGTTAAACAGAAATATCCATATCCATATGCTAAATAGTTTCGTTATAACCCATTAGCTAATGTTGATGAATTAGAGACTTACTTCTCTAGAGTTTTAACTATTGGGTCTACTACTTGGAGTTTTGGTATGAATGACCTACTAGAAGTGAGAAATTTGTTATTGATATTTAAAACACCAGTGCCTAATGATGCTCCAATTGAAGTAGAGGATGATGATAATGGAACTAAACATCTATATCAAATTAGAACTTAGATAGGCGAAGTATAAATAAGGTACAAGGTTTTAAGAAAAAAATAAAAGAAAAGAAGAATTGGTGAAACTCGTGAAGAAGTTAAAGAATTAGAAAAGGTGTTAAGGAAGATTGATGATAAAAGATCCTCAATGAAAGTTTGTATGATAATTTTACAAAAAGTTTTACCTATTCAGGATCCCTTTATTATTTTGCAATCAACATATTATGCAAAAAAAGGGAGTATAGAGCGGTGTGGATGAAGATGGAAAGTAACCAAGAAAGAATATGGTGGAATCAAATTTCGGAAAAATAGACTAGGAACCTCATTTATTTAAATCAAAATGTCCTGAACCTAAAGTCTTTATTGTGCTTGCTAAATTCTAACAATGTGAATATGTTTTCATTTAAAAATATTATATGGTGATTTAAAGGTTATGTTATTTTTAGTTATTTATTCTACTTCTTCACAAGCTTATTGTTAATTCTTTATAAATTGTCATATTTTCTTTAACTATTGCATAACAATTTAGTAAGATATTGTTATTATTGTGTTCTTTTTTTTTTTTAAATATTTCTATGGAAGCACCCAGTGAGGGAGATGATGATAAAAAATACAAGGTTAAGAGATTGCCAAGAAAGCGATTGACTATGTCAACACTCATTTTATTAAAGCAGATGAATATTGAAAGCTTGTCATCACGAAAATAGACTTTACTAAAGAGCTTTTAGATAGACCATTTACTACATGTTATGAATTAATATGGGTGGAGATAAATGGGTTAAATTATTTATGTTAATTCTTCAAGGAAAAAGATGGCTATACCCTAGTAAACATGTGTTTGTAGAATAAAAAATGGCAATGTTCTTGATGACAATTCACTATCTTTGTAATTGACTTGTAGAAATATATTTCAATAGTCAACTTAAATAGTGCACAAATATTTTCATGAGGAACTTAAATAGGGCACAAATATTTTCATGAGGTTTTAATAGCCCGATGAAGTGGGATTGTAAAGAAGATAGTGAAAATAAGTTTCTAAATAAAAGTTTATAGAATAATTGAGTTTGAAAAAGTTCTTAAAACAATGGCAAGATTTCTCTATTTATAATAGAGAAAATACACTTTCTTAAGTTAACTTAAAAAGGAAAAGTAAATCATAATTATAATGGAAACAAAAGATACTTTCCTATATTAACTAAATCTCATACCTTAATTGACTCTAATGAAAATAAAAAAGTCTTAAAATAAAAAAAATTCTTGATCTTAAAATTCTTAAAATAATGTCCTACATCATAGCCATAATGAAGTTCTCAAAAGAAATGATTATTCCTCCTTCATTTAATGATGATATAAGGGGCATAACTAATCATAGGCTATAGGAAATATATGAGGTAAGTTATCTTTTGTCATTCATAAATAGTAACATTATTTTTTAATATATTTCTCATATTAATAATATTTGCTTGTGTAGGGAGCTATTGGTGCAACCCTCATTCATGCATGTATTCCAATAGATAAACAAGTGCCATATAAAGGTCGTGGAAGAGAGGAATGTTTGTAAAATGTCATGGCAATTTGTGACTTTGACATAATATTTAGATATGTTATTGTTGGATGGGAAGGAACAACACATGATTCAAGAGTCCTAATAAAAGTAATTCGTGATTCAAGACATAATTTTCTAATGCCATCACTACGTAATCTTTTTCCTTTGTATAATTGTCAATTAACATTTTTTCTAATAATTAACTTTTGGTAATTATTGAACCCAGAAAAGTACTAGTTAGTTGATACAGTATATACACATACTAGAAGATTTATGGCGCTACATTGTCGCATATGTTACTGGTTGAATAATTTTTGTAATGGTAGTCAGGCTAGAGGGAAAGAGGAGTGTTCAATCATAGTCATGCAAAATTAAGGAATGTTATTGAGCATAGTTTTCGTGTTCTAAAAGCTTGCTTTCTAATTTTAAAGTAGCCATTGTTGTATCCTTTTGATGCTTAGACAAAGATTGTTGTTGCATGCATTGCGATACACAATTTTCTTTGAAAATTATCTACTACTAATGCATTATTTTTAGACTAAGACAATGAAGAAGTTGAGTGTAAAAACAACAATACAAATTTAAATCAACCAACAAATGCAAGCAACGTTTTCGGACCATCAAATCAAGTCTTCATGCAATAGCTATGAGATCAGCTTACAAATTAACTTTCTCAAGGATGTAATTGATTTTCTTATCTTTTAAAAATTTCAGTTATTGTAATAAATTTGATTAAACTTTGCACATGGAGTGATGTAATAATAATATTTTTATTTAAACGTCAATTACTACCTCATTCTACATATGTTTGATTCTAATTGTAATGTGTATGTATATAACTTTTAAAACTTATGGCAAGTATACATAATTCTTACAAGGACATAAATGTGAAATAATTATACTTTAGATGTTTATGATTTATAAAAAAAAAAAAAGATGCTACTTATATTTAGACATTGAAAAAAAAAATATCAATCATAAATATGCTATTCAGGCTTATTCAGACTTTAGTCAAATTCAAAATATTCAAATTTCAAATAAAAAAGCAAACACTATCTAAATATCTTGACAAATCATGAGTGTCTAACTATTTTTTAATCCTAATTTATTATAAAATTAATTTTGTTGATAAATTCAAAATAATGATTTATAATTTAATTAATTTATTCTAAATGGTAGTAACAATTAATTAAAGGGTGGGGATATTTCCACCCCATTATTTGTGTAAACCCACCCCACTTCTAAAAAATATTTATAATAAATACACATTATTTTTTATAAATACAAATCAACATCAATATGTGTATAATTAATCAATTAAATCATTCTTATATTGTTTTACTTAGTTTTTTTCACTATGAAGATTGTTTTAATATGAGTTTTATTTAATTATGTAATCGTTATGGCATAAAATTACTTAATCTGAAGCCTAATGTGTTCTTGTATCTAATACTTTAAGTATTAATTTTGTGAATTATTATCTAACTTTTTAAATGAAGTCTAATAATTTTTAATATTTTACGTGTAAATGATATAAATTTAATAGCCTAATAATTTACATGAGTATTGACTTAAAAAAACATAATATTTGTTAAATGTTAATAATCATGCTAATAAAGTAGAATTGACCATTTAGAAGCAATGAATTTTGTATAAAATAAAAAATGTTGAAGTTGAAGCAAATTTTTTGTACTTTTATATTTTAAGGATAAAATAGTCAATTTAAATTTAGGCTGAAGCAATCTTAGTAGTCAAACATAAAAAAAAAAGGTCACAAAAAATAAATTAAGAATTTAAGAAAGATTTAATTGATTAATTTCTTAGAATTCTTCTTTATTTAAAATTTTTAAAAGTAATGTGAAAATTTTATAATTATTTTCTAGAAGTGGGGTGGATTTACATAATTTGTGGGATGGAAATATCACCACCCTTAATTAAAATTCTATGTAATGTTATGTACTTTTTTGTAATTTCGTAAAGGTAAGAGATATAAAAGATTAAAATATAGGGTTTCTAAAGAGTTTTATAAAGGTGCTAGAAGCTCCGCTCTTAAAATTGATATTGAACAAACAAACAAATGACTGACTACTTCAAATATTTTGATTGAAGCCACTAACAAGACTGATGAACAAACGAGATAGAAAAAGATCGAAGCTGATTGCATTAATTGTGCAAGGAAATGAGATCTATCTATCTATCTATATATTATGCCCAATCAATTCAAGCACATTCAATAGTTATTAGATAGGAACTGGCAACATGAAAATCAAAGGCCGAAATCATATGGAATTAAAGAGAAAAATAAACATTACGAAACAAAAGATTAGAGAAAAATTAACAAAGTGATGGCTAGAGCTATTTAATAAGTAACTGCACTGTAAAGGGAGTTAATTAAAACTAGAATATTACTAGAGATTATATTTCATTATTAATTAAGAACCTATTTCTAATAATGGGCAATCTTCCAATTCTTAAGTAAGAAGAAGTTGTGATATCATAAAAGAAAGAAATAATATCATTTTTTTAATGCCAACACACTATTAAGCCATGCAGTTTAAAAGAATTAATCCTAACTCTTTTAAACCCCATGACTTAAAAGCATGTTCATATAAAAAGCAAAAAAAAAAATTAGGGGCCCACATTAGAGAAAAATTATATATATGGCTAATTTAGTCTAGGATTCTATGCTTTATTATTATTTTTTTTGAAAAGGAATCATAACCTTCAACCATTAGAAGAAAGAAACAAATACATAATGTTTTTGGGGAATGTATCCTTCCAAATAACAAACTCTTTACAATCTGGAGCTAATTTAGCTAAAAAGTGGGCAATGCCATTACAATATCTTAGAATGTATTGGACTTTAACATTACAAAAATCCTTTGCTAGATCTTGAATTTCTGATGAGATAAGACCAAGGCACTTGTAGAGGAGCATTATTATTAGCCATAATTAAACAAAGATGTTCAGAAAATTGTACAGAGGTGTCGGGTTTGCCAAGAAGGCAATAGACATACACATAATACAGGTTTTATACATGTATTTGCCTGTACCAGAAAATATTTGGTTAGATCTATCTATGAATTTTGTATTAAGATTGCTGAGCATTAGGATGAGTTGAGACTCTATATTGGTGGTGGTTGACAGGTTTTCAAAGACGGCACACTTTATTGCTCGTAAGAAGACTAAAGATGTTGTTTTAGTAGCACATTTGTTCTTTCGAGAGATAGTAAGTTTGCATGGTGTTCCAAAAATTATCACTTCTGATAAGGATGTGAAGTTCATCAGTAAGTTTTACATTATCTCTGGGATAAGTTTGGTACACAGTTGTGAAATTCTAGCTAAGCAACTTAAGAGGAGGGTGAATTAAGTTTTTAAAACTTATGCAAATAAAACTACACAACAATTTAAGCTAATACCTTAATAAAATCAACAGCAATAAATTTAACAATGCTCGAAATTAAAAGGGTAAGGAAAGATAGATCAAACGCGTGAGTTTTTACGTGGTTCTGCAAAACCGGCCTACGTCCACACCTCTAAGCACACCAAGCTTGAGAATTTCACTATTTAAACTCCAAGGCTTCAAGTTCTTACAATTGACTTTCAAGGTGTCAATAAACCTTTACAAATGGTGTTTCACTTACACATACATTTTCCTAAAGTATTTCCCACACTTAAACTCACACAAATTTGATAATGAATTTGAAGATTACAACCAATACTCTCTATTAGAGTACATATACAAATGGTAGCTTAATGATAACTCAATGTATAAAGATTTATAAAATGGAAGCTCAAGAGATGTTGTATGAACTGATTTCAACTTGAAAAACTTGTTAAATTTGATTTTAATTTGAGTTTATATAGATTTGATAAGTAAACTAGCTATTATTGATATTCAGATAATAGCTAGTTAGCCTCTTGATTTGACAGTTAGTAGCTTAAATTTTTGTGGCAAGTTACTGTTACTAATTTGGCTCTAAAATTTAAAAAATTTACCTTAGAAGATTAGCCACTAATTTTTATCCGGCTAGCCACTTACTTTCTGTCTTCTAGGACTATTTTTAATATTTTTCTTTTTTCCCAAAAACTTTTAAAAAGTAAAAAATGGTCTAATACTTTTGAAAATTATATTATGGCCTAAAATGTTTTATATCTTTACAAATAAGTCCAAATCTGGAATTTAAAACAATATTTGTTGAAATCAAAGATTGTAAAACTTTTTCATTTTAGTCCATATCATGAAAAATAGCCAGTTTCACAAAATACTTAACTTATAATTATAAAACTTTTAATTTACGAAAAATAATGATTTATTAAATAAAATCTTAAGCTATTTTAAATGCTAAATCATACATACATTAAATCATATCGGCTTTTACAAAATTTATAGCAATGAAGTTCTTGATTGTGCTGTTATCAGTTAAATGTCTTTAGCTCGATTTCAATTGATTCACTTGAATGAATTTTGACCTTAAAAAACTAGTGAAATTGTGAAATATAATAACATATATTTGTTATCATCAAAATTATAATTTGTTTAACTCTTTAGGCTAACAATCTCCCCCTTTTTTATGATGATAAACATCACATGTATTTTGACATTTCTACCCTCCCTCAATATATGATATATATGATTCAACAATTAAAACATAAAACCCCTTGAGTATATGATCTATAGTATGTATAAACCTCTTCTCCAAATTCAAATATAAAATCAAAATGCATGTCATCTATCTTCTCCCAAATTCAAATTCAAAATGCATGTTCTCTATTTCTCCCCTTTCATCATTAAAATTATGCTAATCATGCTTAGAACAACAATTCCGTAATTTTTAAGCAAGAAAAGAGAATAAAGATGAAATATTCAAAGCATTTAAAAATCCAGAAACAACATCCAAGTAGAACATCAAAATATCAAACAAAAATCCATAAATAATAGTTTAAATAGAAAATAGCAAATGCATATAAAAATGTAGGTGCATAATAGAACGAGAATCCAAAAATAAAATCTATGTGGAGAGCACACTATGGAAATGGTGGATAAGATGAGGAGGATGGTGGCGAAAACCCAAGAGCAGTAAAAGTTTCCTTTAGCTGTCAAGGATCTGTTGATGTTGATAAGAGGTGCACTACTGCTGACCATAAAGACACTACTGCTTAGAAGTGTAATGAATTTGAAATGCCTCAAATTGTGATTGGAGTTGGCTTTGCTGCTCGAGAATAGAGTGCACTTCACTTAAAAGTTGCTGCATTAGATCCTCAGGAACTACTGGAGTAAAAGAACCCTCTGAAATGTAATTCTGAGATTGTGAGCATTGTGGAACAGTAAGGTTGGGAAGCTGGTCTGAAGGAAGAATGTCATTGAAGAGCCGATGATCGGAAGAGGCAAGTTCTGTAACTTTGTTTTTAAGTCTTCGATCATTAATCCACTAATCTTCCACCCATACAAACCCGAAATTGATTATAGCGTCATTTCCTAATTCTTTAGGACTCAGAAAGGTGGGTTCAATGATAAGTACCTAGAAATGTTTAAGGATACAAGTGATAATGCTACCAAATGGAAGAGATCGATTAACTATACAGGTGCTAAGCATGTGTTGAACAATTATATAACCAATATTTAACACCCTGCCCGCTAAAATGCTATCCAATAACACAACTTCCAAATGGGTAACTTCATCCCCATGTCTAGATTAAGGACTAATAGCATGTTGAAGAACACTATGCAAAATTCTAAGTTGATGAGTTAAGGTTTGGGATTTCAAGGTTGAGTTACAAAACTCAGAGAATAAATCGGAACGCCTACAAATATTCCGAATGGCATCCTCAATGGAATACCACGGAGAATCTATTTTACCTATAGCGATATAGAGTTTTAACCTTTCATTAAGATTTCTAAGAATGTGATTTAAATCCTCAACATTGAACTCAATAAGAGTTCTCGCAACATTTGTAACAATCCTATTTGTAGTTTGCGAAGAAATGAGTATATTTGAATAAAACACCTTAACCAAGTTCGAATAGTATCGTCCTTTAAGAACTAAAGCATTTGCCCAACCCATGTCAATAAGTAAATCACTAAGGAATTTATCACAAATAGCTAAATTCTCCAAACTATGAAGATTAACGAAATAGATAGTGAAAATCGACCTTGGTATAAATTTTTTATAAAACCATTTCCGAAGTAATGGATGTGGAAAATGGGTTAATATGAACTCTGGATTATCTCCATGTTGTTCTTTGTGCTTTTTGGCAACTTGTTTTCCCTTGGATTTTTCACCACCAGCCATGGTTGAGAACAAAAATACCCAAACACACAAATTTAGATTTTAAAGCAATTGAGTGAAATAGATATGTTTAAGTGTATTAAAATGATCTTAGAGATGATTTAAGACAATGCATGATATTAATTTGACCAAAAAATGAGCTAAAAAGAGGTTAAATTGGAAGAGAGAGAAACGGGTAAGCTTGAAGATTTGATTTTGGGATTTTGAAAGATAAGTAATGAAATGGTGTTTTAAGGATGAATATTGAAGGTTTAATGGGTGGGTAATGATTTGAGTGGTTGATTTTGGCAAGAGAATAAGTGAGAAATGAGAGATTTTTTAGAGAAAAGAAGTAAAAGAGACAATTTAGAGAGAGAGAGTGATGATAGTTGAAGAACAAGAGAAAAAGAAGAAGATAAATACTGGAACCCGAAACTAGCTGGCTAGCCACTTGCTCTCGGGTTTGCATGTGGCTAGCCATTTGTTTCAGGCGGCTAACCGGTTCCCCTTTGTATTTTTACACTCTTTTGCTATCCAACTTAGTTTTGATCAATTCCAAGACTATTTTGTGATCCTGAAAAATTTCAAAACCCATTTTTTTTAATGCATGAGACATGATGAAACATATTAAAAATTATAAATTCAAACATATAACAAATTTATCATGCATATGCATTACAACACAAAAAATATTCAAAGAATGAAAATTCATGCATATAACTTACTTATCTATCATGCTTATACAACATATAATCATCAAGAATAAAAATTAAATCAATTTTTAATAGTTTCAATATCATGAATAGAGATATTATGTGAAAATCTCATCATCCCAAGTTCATGCCGAATTTTTGAAAATTGTTCTTCGCAAAGAGGTTTTGTAAAAATATCAGCAAGTTGTTTTTCCATATAAACAAATTCTAATGCAATATTTCTCTTTTGAACATGATCTTTTAAGAAATGATTTCTAATCTTTATATGCTTGGTCTGAGAATGTTGAATGAGATTCTTTGATAGGTTTATGGCAGTAGTATTAGTACACATAATAGGAGTTTGATCAAGGTTAATGCCATAATCTCTAAGGGTTTGTTTCATCCACAACAACTACCAGAGGTAATATATTCAGCTTCAGTGGTTGAAAGTGTAACTGAGTTTTGCTTTTTTCTAAACTAAAAAGACAAGTGAGTGACCTAGAAAGTGACAAGTTCCACTAGTACTCTTCCTATCAACCTTATAACCAGCAAAGTTGGCATCCGAATAATAAGTTAAATCTATATGATTTCCTCTAGGATACTAAAGACCAAGATCTATTGTTCCACTTAAATAACGAAAAATTCTTTTGATAGCAAGTAAATGAGATTACTTGGGACATGATTGAAACTTGCACACAAACATACACTAAACATGATATCGGATCTACTAGCAATTAAGTAAAATAAAAATCCGATCATACCTAGATATGTTTTGACATCAACTTCTTTACTTTTTTCATTTTTGTCAAGCTTGACTGTTGAGTTCACTGGAGTACTTTTCACCTTTCCATCTTTAAGTCTGAATCTTTTGAGTAAATCTCTCAAGTATTTGGCTTGATTGATGAAGATTCCTTCTTTATTTTGTTTTATTTGTAATAAAAAAAAGTACTTCAATTCTCCCATCATGCTTGTTGAACTTCGATTGGAAACAAACCAATCTAATCCCCAAGACTCACCACACACTGATCTTATCAACAAGAATGTTTTAAGTGAGAAAGAATCAGAAATCAATTTAATAGAGGCAGAGAGAAAAAGCAAAAAAATTGGAACAAAGGATTATAGAGGTTCGACTGAACAACCAACATCCTCTTGAGAAATAGAAGCCATAGAGTTTATTGATGCTCAAAACAGATTACAAGCTTCATTAGAGAAATACAATTAACTTTCTTTAGAACTTGAAACTTTCTTTAACATCCAACATAATCAAGGATTGTCTTCCATATAAAAAGTATCAACGAAATGTTCATAAAAGGAGTTAATGAGGATAACAAGATAATGGCTTTATCATCAAGTCAATCTTCGCATTAATATCTTTAAGATCTAAGATGATCTTATTAAAGGTATCAATGTGAGCCAGTTCATGAACTGCCTTCTTCCATTTGAAGAGTATAGAGCTTTCTCTTTGTACTCAATCTCTTTGTAAGAGATTTCTTTGGTAAAATCCTCTAATTCTTCCAAAGACCTCAACAATTATATGATCCCCTATCTCTCTTAGTACACCATCTCAAGATGTAGGATTATTGTGTTTACTGCCTTGTCCAAAAGGCTAGTCTTTTGGGTTAGATACCTAAAAATACTAGGCCAAGCCTCCCCAAAGCAATTGGTATTAGAGCTAGATCGTAATAGCTAGAATATAGTGGTGGAATAACTCAGGTGTGTCGAACTAAAATCAAAGGTTCGACTGTGGTTTTCATCCGAGGGGGGATTGTTGAGTTGTGGTCTTATATTACTAAGTAAAGGGTAGATATTTGGATTTATAAGGATAATAGGTCACTCCAACCAATATGCTAGTCTTTTGGGTTGGATACCTAAATATCCTAAGCCAAGGCCCCCACAATACTATATCAAATTCTTTGCTCATACAAGATGAAAATTAAAACACAAAGCCTCATTAGTAGACCAAAAGTAATATCATCAACATAAATTTGAACAACATGTATATATTGATTCTTATGCTTAATAAACAGTGTAGTATTGTTTCTTCCCATTGAAAAATTATTTTCAAAAGAAATTTATTAAACCCTATCATTACGAAACTCTAGGTGTTTTGTTTAATCCATCAATGATTTTACAACTTATAAACATGATTTGGAAATTTTCACTTTCAAAATCAGAGTTTATTTTCACATAAACTTCTTCATGATATAACCATTTAGAAATACATACATCCATTCGATATAAAATAAAATTCTTATAGCATGCAAAGACTAAAAGAATCTAATGGATTCTAATCTAGCAATAGTCACAAAAGTTTCCATCAAAATCAATTTCTTCTTCTTAGTTAATCTGCCTTTATTCCCTTACAACCATGTCAGTTCATCCATCTTATTCCCAAATGCCTAGTTAGTGCATATGACAGATTGATGTTCCTAGTTTAGGTACTAATTTCCATACATTGTTTCTCTCAAGTGAAGCTTAACTTTTCTTGCATTGTCATAATCCAAGAT